>VURO01008183.1:7996-24465 GCA_015108175.1 Pelvicachromis taeniatus
ATTCTTTGTCATTTGTATCGTCAGACCAATTTGGCAAGTCATTCAAAAAAATGAAAAAGAGAAACTAACAGAGTCAGTGAATTTCTTTCCATTTCTGCGTTTCTGTAGTTGATACGAGTCCTACTCAGACGACTGGCTCAGCCCCTAGCTCTCGTGGCTGTGCTTGTCATTGTGGGCAGGTGATTGAGGGGTAGAGCTCAGGCTGCGTTCATAGGCATGCATGTCACTGATAGGCTCTTCTTTAACTCTGACCACAGAATGGGTTCCCTCTGCCTGATCTCTCACCTCCTTCCTTAGCTGGATGCTGCCCTTCTGCAGCATGTAATACAGAATGGGGTTGGACCGCGAGAGCCGTGGAGAGTCTGGGTTTGAGTCACAACCCTCATCCTCCTCTTCATTCTCTTGACTACTCCACCGCACGGGGCTCTCAGGCTCCTGTTTGACTAAAGTAGGTGTCTCCCGTTTTTGAGTGATGGGCCACGGGGACGGGTGGCGACTCCAAGGGGAGCGCATAGAACTGTCACCTGCAAGAGGGGTGGGCAGTGGTCTGAGATTACTTGGAAACCCTGAGTTGAGGGAACCGTGGGGATGCCAGCTGGGCAGTTGGAGGAAGCTGTGATTTTGGGCAGGCTGAGTGAGAATGCTACCGTTGGCCTTGCCATTGGTCTGGAGGACGGACGGACTGGGTGCCCCCCGGGGCTGCTGGGACAGCTCCTTTAGGCAGTTGTCAGAGAGCAGTAGCTGTTTGAGCACATTGAAGCCCCGGCTCTCTCGCGTAAGGGTTTCACTCGGTGGGCTCTTTGGAGGAACCTCTTCTTCCTTTAGAGTCCTCTGCTGGTCAGGCTCTCCCGGAACAGCAGAGGAGGCAAAAATATTTGTGTCACCACTGTCCACTGCTCTTGGAGAGCTGATATTACTCAAATTATCAGTCCGATCTGAACAGAGCCGCCTCTTCTTAGGGCTCGGGCTGGGATACTCCCTCTGTTCCTCTTTAACCTGTTTGGGCTGTGAGTCAGCCTGCATAGCAGCACTGGTATAGTAGGTAGCAGTCTGTTGTTTAAGCAACTGGCTGAGGAGGCCATATTTTGCTATGACCTCTGCAGGCCGGGGTTCAGTCTTTAAGTCCTGCTGGGAATCTGAGACGAGGCTATTCTTCTCATAGCAACTCAGCCTCTTTCTGCTGATCACGTCCTCAGACATAGCAGAGGATGGTCCCCCCTCCTCTATGAGCTCCGATTTGACCTTTACGTCCGGAGGGGGGCCATTGGAGCTGTCGCAGGTGACGTGAGCGCCACGGTTCTTCTCGCTGCATCCCCCTGCTGCCTCCACACTCTTCCTGCCACTGCCACTAGGCCTGTCTTTGCGGCTCACCGTCGCTGTAGCTGAGCTCGTTCCGAGAAGGAGCTGCAACACGGTGCGCCTTTCCAGAAGGTTCTCAATCTGTGATGAAGGAGGGGAAGCTTCCTTCCTACTAAAGGGTGTGCCACTACCTGAGGCTCCATCAGAGAGTGGAGTGGTGGTGGTGGTCCTGCCAATTGGAGCATTGAGTCTTTCCAAAAGGGCAAGGGGCCTGCTGGCATCGTGCTCCTGGCCCAGCCCTTTACCAGAGGGGGCGGGAGGGGAAGAAGCTGTCCCACACTGAGCCAGATTCTGTAACAGTTTACTAGCACTGAAGGCGGGCTCTGAGGCCTTCTCAGCAGGGAAGGTTTTAGATTTACACAAATCCAGTGGGCTGGATTGGACGTTGGGGGAAGGGTAAGAATATGGGGACAGGGCACCGCTTGGGTCACGGCCAAGTGAGTAGAGCGGCTGAGCTGGAGCTACAGACCTATCAATGGGGCTTTTTGTCCTCGGCTCTTCCCAAGGTACCAGTCCTTTGGGCTGGTTTCGAGACATGGTGCCTACAGTTACATCAAGTGGTGAATCTTGGTTACCTACGTTTTTCTGAACCATCTCATTATTTCTGCGCTCAAGAAGAAGCTGCATGAGTGTGACCTTAGGGTGGGACTTTAGGTCTGGGCTCATTCCGGGGTCCTTGCCCTTGGACACCTTTGATCCTGATGGCTCTGGCTTCCACTTGTTTATTAAAGATTCTGTGAGTTTGTCCAGGGAAGAGGTAGAGATACAAGAAGAGGAAGATGAAGAAATAGAGGTGGAAACAGAGGAGACAACAGTAGAAGATGGAGATAAAGTTGTGGTGGAGGGCTGAGCAGAAGCTTGAGGAGAGAATGCACCTGGGGTGGAAGTAGAGAGGGTAGAGGTGAACGAGGAGGAGGAAGAGGGAACTGTAGTTTTGAGCCCTCCATCTTGCATATTGACACGGCTTCTCATGGAGAGGTCAATGGGAGAGCAACTCGAGTAGGAGCTCTCGGCATCACTGCTGTCCTTGGTCAGGCTCCGCTCCTGGGTGGAGCATTCGCTGTCTGAGGTGACTGACGAGGAGCCACTTGGTGGCAGAATGCCACAGCTGTCCTCCAAATGCCCATTCTTGGTCAGCTGCTTCTGGTTGTTGTGATTGTTCAGCAACAGCAGCAGCAAGCTACTGCATGTTTGGGGTGGGCGGGTTGGACGCGAGTCAAAGCCTCGTTTCTCCCGAGGTGGCTGGCTGTGAGTGTGGCTTGGAGCACGTGGGGGAGTGGGTGGGGAGCTTTGGCTGTGGCCACGCAGCAAAGAGGGGCTCTGTGGATTTGACAGGGCCATTCGAGGGAGTGTTGTCGTTACTGTGGTGGTTGTTGTCATTCCATTTTGGGTTGTTAAGGAGCTTAATGTGTCTGGAGCTTCGGGCAGACTAGGCGGCCTTTTGTCCTGGTGCTGCTGGTTTGCCATGGCAGCTAGTCTTTCGCTGGCTGATCTTCCAGAGAGCTGTGCTTTGAGCGCATGCTCCCTGGAATACTGCTGGAGATGGGCTTCGCTGGACAGCAGCAGGGCCAGCTGACTGCAGGCGACACTAGGCTTAGGTGAAGGCGCCGGACTAGAACGGATTTTCACCATGTTAGCCACTGCCTTCAGCCGCTCTGCACAGGAAACTGAATCTGCAGCTGTGGGAGCAGCAGGAGGTGTGGCACTGTGTGCTGAGCGAGGTGATTCTGGGGGTCTGTCCTGGCTGTGTCCACGACGACTGTAAGGTGTGTTGTTATGATTCTGAAGTTTGCTCTTTCTCATCAGGCCCTTTAAGCGGCTTGAAGCGGTCCCATACACAGGTAGTGGCTCTTTGTCTGCAGGTGGTGCCTTGGATGAAGAGGAACACTCACTTGGGGGTTTATTAGAGTGCTGAGACATCGCCACACTCTGAAGTCGTGAGCTAAACGACTGAAGCAGGGACGCCAACAGAGTGCTCTCACCAGCATGAGGAGATCCCTCTAGTGCTCCATTCTGCACCCCTCCCACTTGGCCATTCAGCTCCACTGGGGGTGAGCTCATCCGCTGGTTCCCTGGATCATTCCAAGCTCCCGAGCGCAGTAAACGGGCTTTCTTGAGGTGCTGAGAAGAACCCAGTGTGGGCCCATTGGTTCCACCCTTGGGAGCTGTGGGGCCATGGTTGGGCAGTTGGAAGGGCCCACCCACTTTATCACCCTGCTCCTGATTGCTGTGGGCAGCCTCAGACCTCCCACTTGCCGTGGCCCCAGGCCCGGCCACCACTGGATGCATCAGTAAACCTTCCAGATAAGTTAGAACAGCTGAATCCTTGTGTGTCTCAGGGCCAGGCTCCTCCCCATGAGTCATGTTCAATACTAGGATCCCCTCGTATGGCTCAGTACTTCTTACTGGGAAATATGTCCACTAGGTCATCTGGTTGACAGCGGCATGTACTTCCTAAATACCAAAAAGCGGGCAGGCTGTTTCACCGAGTCAGTGTCCGGCAGAGGGGAGGGGTGGCTAAAGGATGTACTAGATGGATGTGATCCTCTCTGTAGTGGGCACAGTCAGCACTGTGTTAAAACAGCAACCATGGCTGGAGACAATCCGGGGCAGGTAGGCCTCCCAGGCATTGTTGTATGCCTTTAAACGCCGGAGGATCCCAGAAGGCCCAGCTCGAGGCTTATGTGAATAGCAACTGAGGAGTCAGCGGGATTTCACCACAAAGATGTTGACACATTCCGTGGCTGTTGGATGTTTGGGATGTCTGTCCTATGGCCTGGCTGTGGTTCTGTCAGTGGCGCCTTTCAGCTCTGCAGATCTCACATGGGGGGGACCTATGGCAGCGAGCAAGAGAGAGAAAAGAGGGAGGAGGAGAAGGTTGGGTAGAGTGGGGGGGAGAAAAAAAGGGAGAAACTGTGTGAGAAGCAGGGATTTACACAGCACTATATCACATTCATTTCACCACCTTGTCTGCCATCTCTGTTACTTAGCAACATTTCAGATTGACTGCACACGGCTCCTTCTCCTCTCTGCACTCTCCCCTCACAGCCACCGAACAGACGACAAATGTAGATTAGGCCTGATTGGATCCAAATTGAAAATTCAGGCCCACTACCTTGAAAACATTCAGGTCTTGAGCAGTAAGCCCCTCGCAGCAATGTCTTTCAAAAGCAAAGGGCCTTGTGAGAGCTGTGAATAATTCCTTATGCAGCTTGTCATTTCAGTGGATTATCCCCACCACCCCCACCACCCCCTGCTCCTTATGCACTTGAGCAGCATCGCACACGACACAAACCTTGGACTACATAAAGCATGAGCCACCCACCCGCATCCCCGTGTCACATGCACACTAGTAAGCCTTTAAGCGTTCATGCCTAGACACAGGAACGAATGTGTGCACGAAGGCACATATAGACGCATGTATAATCTTACTGCTGTGTTATCTTTATTAACACCTGGCCAGCTGGGCTTAGCATTTTTGACCCTGATTTCTTTCCCCCTTTAATCACCAAAAGTAACTTGATTTATGTGAGGAGTGCTTTGAGCTACAAATAATCCATCCATTCGCTTCTCCAAATCAGGGTCCCAGCTGCCAGGGGGCAAGAGCCAGGGTACACCCTAGACAGGTCTGCCACGGGACGCCATTCACACTCACATTCACACCTAGGGGCAATTTAGAATCAGCGGTGACTCTAACCCCACTAACTGCATGTCTTTGCAGTGTAGGAGGAAGCCAGGGTACCCGGAGAGAGCCCACGCAGACACGAGGAGAACATGCACGACTCCACACAGAAAGGCGGGAAACCTCAGGACCTGTTTGCTGGGAGGCAACAGTGCTAAACACCACACCACTGTGTTCCCCAAATAAACTCAGAGGTTCACACATTGGGCACTGTGAACTTGATTTTTCTGGAAAATTCTCCTTCCTTAGGTATTGTGAGTTTGTGTGACATTTTCTCCCTTATTTGAATTGATTGATGTCTTTATTAATTTTGTGCGTTTAGCCAAGTTTTCTTCTTTGAAATCTCCTGTAAATTGCTCAGCTTCGAAAAACAAAGCTGTAGAGCCACGAGTGAAGCAGACTGTGGCGTCAATTCCCATCATTGCTAACAATATTTCACTTTGTTCAGTGTGAAAAAAAATTTATTTATATTTGTAGTGAATTTCAGTATCTTTCAAATACTGAACAAGAGTGGAGAATCACTCTCCATGAGAGAAAGGCTAAAATCATCTGCAAGTGTCATTTAACTCCCTTTAATTGTAGCATGTAATGAGTTACATTGCTCATGCATACCTAAAGCAACAGAATTACAGTGCTAGGCTACTTTTTAACAATTAAAAGGACAAAAAAAAGAGAGACTAAATATGTCACACGAACTGTGAGACATTCCGAAAATATTTGACTTTTATAACCGGCTTAATTCATTCAAGGCAACCAGAAGCTTATCTTTTCCTATCTGTTCCTTTTGCTGCAAACTTCGGGAGGTTTACAGTGTACCGCGCATAAACGGAGCAGAGCTGGATCAAGGATATAACAGACAAGGTGCACTTAACTGTCGAGCACGTCTATATTATTGGGTGGAGGTGGCTTAGGGTTCAGCTGCACCTGTCACACTGCACCACTGTCAGGAGGGCAGAGCCAGTGACACTGGGGTGAACACTGTGCCAGTTGCCATGACAGTGTCAGCAGTGCTGCTCTGGGAGACCTCTGCTCTGAACCCTGTCAGCGTGGTTTCCGTGGATACAGGGCACCGGCGACAGTCCTGGCCGCATCCCATAAAGGTTAATTAATACAGAGTTTCCACCTCGCCTCAGCTGCTGTCCGTGTCCTTTCCCGGTGCCGTCCTCACCTTTGGTGTCCGCTGAGCGGACCGACATAGCAGGTCACACGACAGGACAGCAGCCAGTGATTATGACGAAAGGCCATGGCAACCCACCACACAGTCACCGGGCTGAATATTTCACATAGAGGGCAACAGCAAGGGCCAGAAACAACAAGGTGGCAGGCTTCTAATCAGCCTGAAATCCATCCTCGGGGCCAAGGTCCACAGGTTGTCATGACAGTAAGGGCAACAAGGTGGCACTTTTAATGCCACCTTGGAAGTGAGCTGGGATTAGACGCTGGATTTAAGATGATCAGTGAGCAAGTAAGTCTGAGCAGCAGTAGGAAAACAATGAGCTTGGCAACTTAAAGGGACCTTTTCATACCGAGGGTCTACAATGGGTTGATTAGACTCTTTGGCACGGCATAGAACTGAATAACTGAACTGAGACTGGCCCATCAGCGTCAATTACAGTTCAAGGCCATCTTTAAGCTGGTGACCTAAATCTGACAACAACAAACGCCAACCTGGTCACACTGGGCCATCTGACGTCTGTTGTCATGCTAATCTTAGATGCTCAGGATTAGACTATTTTCCTGCCAGCCTGCTTAGCGCTATCATAACAGAATGGCCTGCAAAGACACGTTTGATGGGCACAGTAAACATGTACGCATGTTTACCTTCCACACAGCCTGGCAACATTGCTAATAGGCTGGGAGTCAGCCCCACAGTTAGTGAGAGGAGAAATACAAAGGGAGAAAGAGCACTGACAGTTTTAACACAGGGAATTCTGTTAATCTCTGCTGCTGGCAATGAACCTTTGGAATTACAGTTGACCTTGTCTATGTTTTTGCCCAAAGACAATTCTATACAGAGCAGCAGACAAGGTAGCATGGGGACACACTGACACTGCACTATATCAGTATATATACAAGCGGTCCAAAGCTGCAGCATTCACCGCATCACATAAAGCACAAATTACTTGAAACAAAAGTGAGGCCCTTCAGGCTCTTGAGATGCATTTAATGACAGAGCCGGTGTCAAAAAGCCCTGCCATGGCAAGGGCACGGGAAAAAGTGTTCTGCTCAGTGACACAGCTCTGTTAACAAATAAATGACCTGAATATAGGGAACGCTGTCCTCTATCCTGAGCCCCTAAAGCACACGACCCTCTTCCTCTCACAATGTGTGCATTCCTTTTACATGATCTCCCCTGGTGTATACATTGAAAATGACCTTACACATCTGTTAACATGTCATCTCATTGGTGGTGGCACCCAAAATGCCTGACCTCCACCCCCTCCCTCCCACACCGTGGGACACCATAGCACCAATGAGCTGCTGTATGGTTTCTGTGGTGATTATCCATTATCCTTGACAATGTCAGCCAATGACAGAGCAGGCACCATTCTAAAATGATTTTTACCCCTACAGTCAGCCACGTACATGCGCGGGGGAGGGCAAGTGATGGGGATGGGGGTGAGGCTTCATCATCCCTTGGCTGGTTGACTCTTCATCTATTTCTCTCTCCGTTTCACTCCTCTTGTACTTAAAAGATACTCTGAACAGGAAAGGTCACTGCACTCTCAGCCGCTCGCCAAGGCACACGGAGGTACCAGAAGGTCGACTAAATGCGTCGATGCAGATGTCTCGGATTAAGTGTCAAAATGTGAGCTATACTGTCCTCCCCTAACCCCCAGATTACACTTTCTCCACTATCACCAGGAACAAACAAACACACTTCTTGGTAATCCAGTTTCTCCCCCCCCCCCTTTCGCCAATCTCTAAAAAAAGTGAGTTTCAAAACGACCTTCATCGTCAGCAATGGTAATCCATTTAAGCCATTTAAAATGTATGAGACCAAACAAAAGAATTAAAACGGGGGTAAGAGCCAAAGGAGCGGCAGTTAAAGTCAAGGTCATCCATGCCGCCAAGGCTTTTCCACTTGATGCAACAGCTGGTGTCCATGCGAAGCTCTGGGCGTTAATAAAAAGTGACAATGCTGCCTGAGCGGTGTGTATTACTAATGTCTGACACCAGCCTGGCAGATGTGTTCTCCCTGCATTAAAGGGGAGTCAAGGTTAAAGGAATTTAAAAGGAGAGGCAATGCCTAAACACTATTATATCATGTAATCTGCAGCCCAGCCCTGCTGCACATACTCAACAGGGTAGCTCACTTACACATGCAGCGTGACCGCTATTTGTAAATTCAATATGGCCTGACATGATTAAATAAGACAAAACATAAGCTACCTGACCAAGTGCAGTTGCTCCGAGCCTTCCACAAGCGAACGAGTCCACGAGAGGAAAGTTGAATTAAAAAGCTCGTGTTCACCTTGAGAAAGGTAAACAAGAGGATAAACATGCTACTGAACAGCGGGAGAGCCAGAGCAAGAAAATGCTTTTGCAGATAAGTCAATCAGGACAAAATAACACTGAAACGCAATACACAGAAACACGCACGCCCACACAATGAGAACTAGGGCACACTGACCCACTTCTTAGGATGCATTGACCAAACAAGTCATGCATAGCTCACCTCCCCCCCCATGTGAGCACACACAAACCCATGGATGTACCCCACATAAAGGAAACGCGATACGTGAGTGCAGGAAAGTCCAATTTCTTGACTTAAGCAGCACAGGTTGCCTACTCAGAGAGTGCGGGGGGACATTTCAGACAAAACGGGACCAGAGTGCTAAACTTCTCCGCCTGCATCTGGCCTTGGATGAGGAGCGGGGGCGGAATTTAACTTCATCAGTACAGAGAGTTCTTAGGGTTGAGAGAGAGAGACAGGATAGAGGAATTCATGCATGCTGATGAGTCATCCAAGCACTTCATAGCCCAGCTGAGCAGCTAGCCAAACTAGCCTGTGCAGCGATGATAGCCCTGCACTGTATCACAGCGTTGGACACTCGTTACCTTACATGCCCAGGCTCGCATGGATGTGCTTACAAAAGTGTTTGTGTCCATAGTAAATATTTGTGTGCCATTTGGAAGACCCACCCAAGGGCCATTTCCTGAGTGGCTGAGAATTAGTGCATCAATTAAACACACACACACACATTCCTTGTTAATGAGCCGTGGCTGCCATCAATCTATACCTGATTCATTTCTATTGGGCTCCGAGGTAATCTTCTGCTTACATCGCCTGTCTGAAATGGTGCTCATTTCCCTCCCGAAACAACACACATTTTCCATTTGTAAACACTGTCGCTGGAAATAGGAACAGCTGATTGCCCCATGGCCAGCTCACCAAAAGGCAGAGCTAGGCCCTTGAAACAGACTGCAGTCACTTTGCAATTGAGATCAAATGTCCCACTGTCAGACTGCCCTGAAAGCTGGATAAAACCAGCTAAAAAAAAACCTCGGCCTTTAATGGATCATTTCCATAATATCCTTGGCATCATCCCTAAAAAGGCTAGCGCTATGAGTCAGCAAGATGTCTGTCTTTATTGGGTTAAAGAAAGTCCTGCTTCTTTTTTCTTTTACTGTAAGTGATATAGGATGGTTTGGAGTATTATAGTGTGTGACAGAGGTCTAAGTGACAGAAAAAGAAGAGGACACATCTCTGCTATCATTCTGCCTTTCATAATGCTCCCATTGACCTACTTTCTAGTTTTTAAATCATCCTAATGCTTGCTCCGAGTGAAGCTGGAGAATGATATCGCAGGGTATAATGGCCCGTGAAGGGACGTTCCATTAGAATCATCGAAAACACGACGACTTCTTTTTTTGTTTTTCCTCTAGATCAGCAAGAATGCAGGGATAGTCAAAAGTTCCACAATTACGGGTATCTTTTAAATCAATTAGACACATTTAACCCAATAAAGTATAAAACAATTATGAGCAACCTTTTTTCAGAGAAAAACCTCTCAAGCAGCACCAATCCACTTGGCAGGGCAGAGTGCAAGCCAATGAGCAAGAGAATTTCAATAAGATTAGTCCTACACCTGGCCTTAAAGCCAGACCAGCGCTCACACGGCTAGAGCTGAGGCAACCACACAAAAAGATCCACTCCAAGTACTCCACACAGAAGCAAATCGGAGAAGTCACGTTCCTGCGGGCCACTAGAGAAAAGTGTGGGCTTCAGACACTGACGAGGGTTTCATTTTTCACGCCCGGAAGCAACATCCAACTTTAATATAAACAAATGAACCACTTTTATGTGCAAGTTTGTAACTTGATAATCACAGTTTGTATATATTTCGTCGTAGCTGAAATTACAAAGGGACAGTAAGGCGTAGATGGCGCGGCAAGAGAGTCAATAACTCAAAAAGGGTAACTGCTGCTAACTATACTTTAAATATCCCAGGCCAGAGCTTTAGATAACGCTGATGAAAACCAGCTGCTGCATCCTCGCCATCCTGCAACCTCATAGGACCTTGTGCCACCATGCAATCTTTTGCTACACAACCTGGAGAAACCTCAATTATAAGCTGTGGACACACAACCTCAGCTATTTAAAACTTGTGTTACAGTCCTCGTGTCATTTTGTTTTTTCCAAGCAAAACACAGAAAGAACGGATTTTAACCAATTTCTACGCCGAGATAACCCAGATCAATTACACTGGAGATTATAAAGGCATACTCGCCAACACTGCCCTGTGGGCAAAGGCTGCTGAAGTTTCATTTGGAAATTCCAAAAAGCTGTTTTTAAAGAAACTCAGGTGTCCTAGATAACTTTAAATGTTCCACTGGGCCAAAATAAAGCACATTTCATACTGAATAATTGATATACTGGTAAAATGTGTTGATATCGTCGTATTTTGATAGGACATATTTTGCACTGGAAAAGAAAACACTGTGCTCTAAATGACATGTTCACTACGTGTTTGTAGGCACAGGCATGGGGATGCCAGCAAGTGGCAAGTGTTGCGTTGAGGCGGAGCATGCTACTGCAGTTGTGAGACGAACTAATATTGAAGAAAAAGTGGAAAAAGATGGTTTGAGCACTAAATATCACAGAGAGAAACTAGACAGGAGAGGCCCGGCGAGACTACTGCAAGCTGACAGCCCATACATGTCCATCTGCTCAGACTTTTAAGACACACATAAAGCTTTACAGCCAACGCAAAAACAGAATCAGATTTCCATCCCAGGAATAAATGTATATAAAATGAGCAAAACATTATTGGAGACTTGTTGCAGCTGTTGCATTAAAGCTTTTCTTTTTAAGTGCTTAGACGTGAACTTCAGACAAGAATCAGGCTGGGACATTTTCCACAGTCGTCCTTTAACACACAGCAGAAGAAAAGGCGTTTGCACTACTGGGATGATGTGTAGCACACCTGGCACTCACTCTCGCTTTTAAAGCCTTTAAACAGAAACTGAAGCTGTTGTGATTTTAAATCTCTTTTAGGAGACTTAACTACACACAGTCACCTGAACTTTGTCTTAGTGAGCTGGCTGGTTAAAAGCAGATAAATGATCAATCCAGCTTCATTACATGCACTTCGGTCAGCTTAACTAAATGACAAATTGCTTTAATGATTTTTTTTTTCTTAACTAAAGATTTGGGAAAAAAAATGATTTCAAATTTACTGACTTACAAATGCAAGGAATAGAAATAGAAAGAAGGTTTTTTTATTTGAGTTTTGGGTTGACAGACCAAAAAAAAGGAGATTTCTTATTTTTTAACGATTCTTTCCCACTTAGTGTTTCATCAATAATGAAAAGGCCCGTATGATTTCACTACTAAAAACACATTGGATAAAATGCAGTCTTTTACAGGGATTTAAATATAGCAGCAAGCTAGTGTTAAACTGTGCAACAAACTTGCTGCTATAAGACCTTTTTCTAGATGTGTGCCAAGATCCTCATGATCTCTACTGAGCTGTAGATAAATCCATATCCTATAGACACCAGGGCAAAACAAACTTTATTTAGCTTGACCTTCTCCTTATATTTAAGCCTTCCCCTCACCGGTGAGTCTAAGCAGTGGGCTGCACTACTTACTAACTACAGCAGGGTCACTTGAGTGCTAGAATAAAGAAGAAGCAAGGCCCTGGCTGAGCTGCCCTCTGCCTGTCCAGGACTTGTGAGCTGCCCTAGTTAGGAACTAATTTCCAATGTTGGAGTAAAAAATTATTTGTCAGGTTTATATTTACATAAATATGCCACAAGAGTTGACACAAGCCATGTTTATTGAGTAGAGTATTTGGAAAACAAACTATTTATATACTACTGAAAAAAACCCCAACTTTATTAATGGAACTCGCTCAATTAATTCAATTTTATTTATATAGCACCAATGCACAACAACATTTGCCGCCAAAGTGCTTTATATAGTAAGCTAACAACCCTACATCATTAGGAAAAAAACCCCCCAACAGTCACATGACCACCTATAAGCAAGCACTCTGCAACAGTGGGAAGGAAAAACTCCCTTTTAATAGGAAGAAACATATGGCAGAACCAGGCTCAGGGAGGGGCGGCCATCTGCCATGAAGCTTGAGGGTAAAGGGAGGGAGACAGGAAAAAAAACAAAAAACATACTATGCGAGAAAGAACCAGATTTTAATATTTGCTAATGACTAAATATATTACTGTTGAAAAACCAAGCAGGGAGTGAAAGGAGTTGAGTGAAGAAGAAACGCTCAGTGCATCATGGGAAGGCCCCAGCAGCCTAGGCCTATTGCAGCATAACTAATGGCTCAGGATCACCCAATCCAGCAAGAACTATAAGCTTCAACAACAAAAAAGTAGAGCGAGTGTCTGTCTCTCGAAACCAAACTCAGACTTTGTTCCACAGTAGAGGGGTCTGAAAGCTGAAGGGTCTGCGTCCCATTCTACTTTTGAAAATGCTACAAACCAAAAGTAAGCATGCAATTTGAAAGCAAAGTTCTGTGTTAGGATAATATGGTACTACAAGGTCTGCAGGATATGTCGGGGCCCAAGTATTCAAGATTTTGAATACAAAAAGATTTATGAATTCAAATGCCAGTGAAATTAAGCTAATGTGGGAGAAATACAGCATCTCTTTGTAGTCCCACAATTCAGGTTCAACTGAAGGCTTTTCGGAGCAACCTCGTGATAATTAATTACTATAGAAATAACAGATGCATGAACTAGCTTTTCAGCCACATTTTTAGACAGGACGTTTCTAATTTTAGCGATATTGCCAAAATGAATGAAGGCGTTCTATATATTTGTTTATATCAAACGCTTTCCTGCATTCATACCGGATCCTCTTAAAAACATGCATGAGGTAAAACTTGACTTAATCAACTTTTATTGGTCACATTCTGTCAGTGATTGGAGAGTTCATGATTTGGGCCCTGCCTGTGACACATGGAGAATATTAACATACTTGCAATGCCTACTCAGTATTGACAGCACAGTGAATGCCACTGACCGGCTGATTGGTGTAATTGGCTTGGAATTTAAATTTCATAGTGGACCGCATGCACTGGGCATGGAGGGGGGGGGGAAGAAAAATTGTACATATCTAACACTGAATATTTAATATTGAATACATTCTTTTGCATATCTGGTCTAATTAGACGAACTGTTCAGCTTTGCTCGAGCTGCCAACACTAATGTGCTTTGCTGCACATTCAGACTGATTTCAGAACACGTGGACAGGAAAGAAAGTTTGGTTCGAAATGCAGCTACAACTGGATTTCTACAGATGTGGACCAAGAATGTTACAGTTAACTACAACAAAATGTGAAAAAAAAAAATCATTTTAGAAATGAAAACTAAAGGGAGGCAAACCAACTGAAAAGATATTGGGCACTTCAAACTAATTAAAATAAATGAAAAATATAGAACAGATCATCTCTTTGACCCCGACGCTGCTGGGTCAAGCAACACATTTGTAGTCAAAACTTTTTCTCATTTGCAACACACATCATACCACGAGTGACAGATGCAGGGCTCTGGCTGCTGTTAGAGCAGGATGTAGATCTGTTGGGGTTTGTGTACAGGCAAAGCTCAGCTTCTTAGTTACTGACTCCTCGGCTGTTACCGCAGCAACCCATCCCAATAGGCTAGCGATGGCCACACACAAATCTGATGTGATCACTTGCAAATAGCAGTCTGCACGATTTGTCCCTACAGATGTGATTTGAGAAACAAATTTGATTTCCTCGCAGTCTGAACAAAGCCTCCAAGCTTTCTGTCTCATTGTCATTCCTCAAACCGCTGCCGTTTCTCCATCTAAGCAGAGGTTAATTGCAATTAATTGCCTTCACCTGGCAGCCCAGGTGTAATCAGCGCTTGATTGAGTAGCCAGAATGAAACCCAGCAGGGCTCTAAAGCAGAACCATACCCATCATTAACACCGCGTTGATGGAAATTGTGCAGTACAAAGGAAAATAATCTTTTTTTTTAGGATTGCCTTTACTGTAACTAAGAGAAACCTGCTAATTATCAGCCTAAATGCAAACAGGGATAAGGGCCAACCAATCACTGACTGTTAAATCAGACCGAGAGACTGACGAGGCTAGCACCCAACCGCAGCAGGCACATTGTTTCCTGTTTTGAATGTGACTGAGAAAAGACGACACAGTGGTGGTAAAAAGTAAAAAAAGAGGGTAGCAAAAAAGCTTTTTGCCTAGTGTGGGTTTAACACACCTATTGTGCCGTGGCTTTGGGGTGAATGCAGACACACATCATGCTCCTGTACCTTGTCATCCTTAGCTGTGGAGGCTGATACAGGTAAAGTGCAGTAATCAATTTGCTCCACTGGCAGGAGTGCTCCTTTAGAATACTAATCAGCTTTCTTCCCTCCCCTCTTCCCTCATTCTAGCCATTCCGCCACTGCTGCCCCCTCTGCCTTTCGCCTTTCTCGTTCACCTTTCTCATGAGTTGACACCCCCAACCCCCCAGTGCCCCAGACCTGACCAAATGCTAAAGGAGGGCGGGCTGTCTTCTGCACAGATAACTGCTGCCACTAATCAAGCCTACGTGCACCGGGGCGTGGGATTAAAAGAGCTTGCACAGCTTGACTCAGGCACTGAATGGTGCAAGTGCGTGCACATACACTTGCACAAGATCAAAATTAAAGAAAAAAAGAAGCCAGCAGTGCAGCAGTGTCTTGTCCTAGAAACACACACATGCACACGCGAGCCTCAGATGAGCAAACAACACAACAAGGTCAACTTAAAAGCTGATGTTAGGTGAACATTCTCGGGCTATAAAAGAACACACACAAGAAGATTAGATCTAAATTTGCTCCGCCAGTCAAAACGGGACTCAGTGGCGAGCCACCCAGCTCTATCTCTCAGAACACATGTCACGCAGGGAGCCGCAGTGTTGTGCGCATCTAAAGCGAAAGAGGAACAAACTCGACTGCGAATTGACAGGGCCTTAATTCCAGTTCGTTTTTCATTTGGGGGAGATGGCTTACAAAAAGAGGGGAGGGGAGGGGTCTCTACACCATATCAAACACATGCTGGAGTTGCCTGGAGGCTGTAACAAAGCATCCTCAGTGTTGCACTACACACACACACACAAGTATATCATGTATATATATATTATATATATATGTATAGTGTGTGTGTGTGTGTGTTTCAGAAAAAGAGGAGACAACGCCACCCTATGCATCAGCAGGGATATTTCATTATGTACATAACGAGTGCCATTAATCGCTCTTAACAAGAGGACACAACCTCACCTTGGCAGTCTCACACGCACAGCAGGAAGGTGGGGGTGGGGGTGGGGTTGGGGGAGATGAAAATATCTATAGTGCGCACCGAAATTAAAATTCACCACACTCAAGGACCTGCCGCCTCCTTTTGACCGACCACATCGCGGCCCGAGGGTGTGTGGAGGCAAGCCAGCAGTCATATAGGAGCTGCTCGCCTGATAGACGCATAAAAACACATTAAAAGAAAAAGAAGTTAAAAAGAAGAGAAGTGTTAGGAAAATGTCGCAGTGGCGGTTGCCTGCAGGGGCTCGTGCCCTTGACATACTGACACGAGTGGAAAGGGGGGAGGGTGTCATGTGACACTCCTGTCATTCACCTGATCTCCTGCCTGCCCTCCTGGCCACCTGGCAAATGCACCCACCCCCACCCCTTCGTGCCGATATCTCACCCACCTTCGTGCGACCTCATCCTCCCTGACCTGGCACGGGTGCCCCCCCGCCGCCCAACCCCCACCCTCCCTCCCCGACTACATCACCCATGCCCATTTCCACCACCTCTGCCTCTCCGCAGTACCCTGTCAGCCCCATCGCTAGCGCTCAGTGCCCCCCCCCCCCCCCCCCCCCCCCCCCCCCCCCCCCCCCCCCCCCCCCCCCCCCCGCGGGGGCCCCCCCCCCCCCCCCACCACCCCCAACC
>VURO01008183.1:29266-51032 GCA_015108175.1 Pelvicachromis taeniatus
AGCAAAGGAAGGGAAAGCAAAAAAAAAAAAAAAAAAAGGGGGGGGGGGGACCCTTCATGCGGCCTGATAGACATCTCAGCCCTCCTCCTCCTCCTGCCCCCCAAAACCCCCCGCACCTATCCTCCCCCTTTCTCCTCAGCTCTTTTATTCAATCTACGCCACTCCTTATCTGTTCCCCCTGGTGGGAAGAGATTTATCAGGATGCTGTATCTTTAACCTCTCTATCAGACGGAGATAGAAACAGAATTTCAAAATGTCTGACCGGCCCTGCGCAGATTTATTTTTAAACCTCCTCCTCCTCCTCCAAGCACAAGCCCCGTGCCATTTCAGGAAAGGGGTCTGGAGAAGGGTGTATGTGTGTGTCTGAGTGGGTGATGGGTAAGGGGGGGAAGGGTTGCTTTATGGAATACACCTGTGTGATGAGACCGCCCCTCCACTCCAGAGGCGTTGTTTACGTATATGGAAATTCCAGAGCGTTCCCCTCCTGGCTCTACTCTGAGCCTTTAGCACACGGTGACCCATAGCTTCAAAACAAATATCCCAGCCTCTGTTTCGGGTACAAGTGCCAGCTTAATGACCAATCAAGGATCTCGGGCCTCGAGAGAGGGGGCGGTGAATTAGAACCAGTGTTTTGACAGGTTGATGATGACCTGCTGGGTCCCAGTGAGGACCTCTGATTTTCTAAAGTAAACACCACAGTCCAAAGTCTGGCTCTGTGCTGTCCAACTCTTGCTATTGCCCTGAGTAAGTCTACTGTAAAGCACAAAGGAGATTTTTTTTTACAAAAATCAGCAGTAAACACTGTGACACCCTCCCTGCGACTGAGACTGAGACTACCAAGGTTCAAGTGATACTGTAAATATTTGCATCACCCTGTTAGACGCAATATGTTCAATACTGAGCTGGAAATTTATAAGCGGACATTTCTTTTGAATGTAACACTAATACGCTGCAGAACAGTGTGTGCACAGAGGACAGGCCCTCCTTCTAGCCCCCCTACTGGTTCTCTTCATGCCTGACCTTTCAAAACTGTAATATTATCACATGTCATATGCAGGCCTGCTGGAAACCATCTGCTAAAGGCAATGTGGTGGCTCCCTATCACCAAAAAGAAAAGGAAAAAAAAAGCAAACGCTGGCTGGATTGGCCGAGTACTGGTTCCGACTGGTTTACTGCTCAGCGTGTCTCACCTTCACACACGCAAATACACACATAGAAAAACAGACGGGGCCACGCGTACACGCCCTCAGAGGCTGTTGTTGAGCGACACGAGCCACGAGCGCTCTCCTCGATTACTGTTAAGGGGCTTTCGCGCAGAGACATGAAGTTCTGGGGCTAAGAATAACATTAGGCAGGTCTGCTTCCCGGGAGCAGCAGAAAGAGCTCGGGAGCCACAGAGGGGAGCTGCATGTGCGGACTAACACGGAGTCTTTCCAGCTAATCCAATCCCCCGCCATGTTTAGCCCCACCTCGGGATATTATGTTATGTTTGTTAGTGTGACACCTCTGCTAATAAGGCTGTTTTTACAGAGAGCGAAACCAACAAGATTAGCATTAGCCAGCACTGATACAGGCAAAGAAAACATCTTTTTTTTTCCATATCAGGGAGATGGATGTTGAAATATTAAAAGGCCCACTATAGATTCCCCCTGCACCCCTCCCTCCCCCCGAACTCCAGAAGAGCCAAAAAAACAGACTCGTTTGTGGAGGCACCACAGTGTCCTGAGAGATTCATTACAGGCAGATTTGTTCCACATAGTGAAATATGAGTGAGCTCTACTGCCTGAAAATTGCATTGCTCCATAAGCAGGCCCCGACGCCAGAATAAAACCCCGATTTTCAGTTCTAAAGGTCTTAGCTCAGTACGACAACCGCGGCAATTATTTGCGAGGGGGAGATCAAGCCCAGTGTTTATCCTGCTTTGTCTGTCTGAGGCACAGTGGGACGACACAAAGGCTATGAAATAACAAGCAACGTGTAGGATCGATATCAAAAACATATGGTTACTGCCACAGTGGGTCCTTTAGCTAACAATCGACACGAGCAAAATTTACCAAAACCTTAATGCTAGCGTCTTAAAAATGAACCTCAACGATGGCAAAAAAAAAAAAAAAAAATGTAGGTAGGAGAAATTGCGACCGTGCTTTACAGCCATGTCAGTCCAACCTGAACAAGCATGTGTGGTGCTTCTAAACCACAGTTGAACTTGGTACAGTAAATAACCTGATCCGAATAAAGTCAAGAAAATCCTGGAGAAGGCAGGCTATATTTAGCAAACAGCAGCCCGTATGTCGGAGAAAAAGAACCAGAAAAGAGCCTTTATTTAAAAGCGTGTGTGGCTCGGTGCTTTGACAGGTCTGACTGCAGGAATCAAACGCTATTACTGGAGACTGAGAGGGGAAGAGAGGAACTTATAGGAGGTGGCAGTACTATAGAGACTCCTGCACTACTGTAAGACTTATACTATACGCGCGAGAGTGTGTGTGTGTGTGTGTCGTTGTGTGTTTTTGAAGTGCGGGGCTGGGGAGTGAGGAGAGACCTCAGCGCTCAGCTTGGGGCGTATAATCTATGGTTCATTTGCAGCTTTTCTCCCCGGTATGACAAGCCGTTTACAAGACATAGCCTCTGCTGCTGACCCAGTTCTGAGTGGCTGCGTCTCGCGACAAGGCCCTGCCTCCCCATCAGGCCCTGCTCCTCGTCTAACTGACGATAACACCACCACCCTCTGCCTTCGTGAACTGTGGGAAAAAAAAATAGGTCGCCCTGACCCACTTTTCTTCTTTCTTTTTTTTCTTCTCTTTTCTCTCCCCTCCCTAACATCGTGCGACGAGTTCTGCAGAGCATGATCGAGGGAGACAGTGAAAGGGTGAGGGCGAGAGAGAGAGAGAGAGCGAGAGAGAGAAACAAAGGAATAAAAGAAGTTAAAAAGACAGGCTCAGACTTCTCTCTGATCATTCCCCACATTCTGGCGGCCTTTGGATTACAGCCGACCCTTATCAGCTGGCCTGCTGCATGTTTGGCAAAAAACCCTCCCACGCCTTGAAACAACAACTGCTCCTGAGGTTAAATACATCTACAGGCCTTTACCATTCCACCTCCCCATTTCTACCTCTCCTCTTCCAGGTGGCCTTTATCGCCTGTCTTACTTGGAATACTAAATAGGAACCCTTTGCCTTATTTAAATGCAGACGTGCACGAGCTACTTTGCGGTCATTTGACACCCATGAAAGGATGACATGTCATACAGCCTAAAAAAAAAAAAATGTTTCCCAGGGTGGTGGGTGGTTTTACTAGAAGGCTAGCTGAACCAAGGAAGCAGAAGCTGCCTTAATGCCTGGTAGCATGACACTAGTGCGTCTGAATGTCTCCGCCACGGTTAGCGAAGCTCATGACATATCTGAGATCACATGCGTGGTCCTCGCATGCAATCCTCATTAAGCTGCACCCGCTCGCACATCACTTTTGTGATCCCTCAGTACATTATGATGACTCTCTCTGAGGTTAGTCAACAACAGCTGAGAGTTTCATTCATTTAAAAACGTTTGTTGTGGGGACTCGCTGCGTTTGCAGCGCTGGATTCCTGCTTGAAGCCACAGTGAAATACCTCGTCAAAGCACACGTTTTTTGTTGTTGTCGCTGATTTAAATATGAATTCACCTGTCAGAAAAGAAAGAAAGAAAGAAATCACCAATCATCAGTCACTAGCTGCTGTAGCTTAGCAACCGTTTAGCTTAGCTTCTCCTCGAGACCTATATTTGCAGGAGGCAAACTGACAAGTACCTTTAAAAAGCTTTTACCTTTAAAGTGACTTACTGAACAGTTCAGCTTGAATGATAGTGTTGCACTTCGTTTATTATTGCTGCAGTAAGCCACTTGTTACTGTGCATTTTACACGTTAGCCCTTTTAAAACCACAGGATGACTTGCAGAGCATTTGGTTACGCAAAACTCTTACAAATAGCCTGTGGAATAGCTCTCCTGACATTACCGTGCCTTATGCTGGCACCCCGGCGCCACAGTGTGCCCATGCTAGAACATTAGTCTTGCCAGATGCTAGTGACGACGTGTGTTTCGCGTGTACTCATTTGCATCAGCCACAGTTTGACACTTTTAAAAACCAGAGGAGGGTTGACCTGCCACTAAACTCTCACCAGCTTGGTGCTAAGCCCCTGCGTGCTAATGGTGACCTAGTGCACACAGACATGTTGGTGCCTCAGAGACAAGCCATGAAGAACACTGCTCCACTTTCCCATGCTGCCAGACTTGCTGCAAAAACAGCAGAGCTGTGCTGTATCCCTCTAAGTGCAGCAAATATGACCAGAGAGCAAATGGCTGTTGGGGGAAAAAAAAAAGGAGAAAAAAGTAGAATAGGGTGTCAGGTCTCTTTATTCAGCGGGGGCTGGTGGAGGTTCTAGTTAAGTGGGTGGATGTAGGTCAAGCCCTGCCTCTTCGTGAGGTCAACGCTGAATGGAAGGGGAAGGTGGCTTAGACAGAAAGAGGCCCTGGATAAACCACATTCGTCTGGCTCTCGTGCCAGCACTGGCCCTAAACGTGTAAACAAAGTTACACAAGTACACAGCTCCTCCGTGATAACGCTAGGTGTGTGTGTGCGTGTGTGTGTGTGTGTGTGAAAAAAAAAAAAAAAGACATCACGCAAATTACAAAAGCTTTACTGTTTCTTTAACGGTCCAAGCGCTCCCTGTTTAATGGCGTATAAGTTGGTGACACTTGTTTTATTGTACATAACACAGTTATAGCTGAAGAACACGTCTGATTGGCTGAGGCTGTAAACAATCAACCAAATTATACAAGCTACAGGTTCGTCTTGTGTGTACGTGAGCTAAAAGCGCGTGAGGCAGGTGGCGGCTGAGGTCTGATTTTAAAATGTCACATCCTGGTGGGTGATCGCCTTAATTTAAGTTGTTCCTAACGAGAGAACTCCCTGCACTTAATCAAGGAAGCTTCGGAGCAGTTGGGACTGCAGGGGAGGCCCACTGGGTGGTGGGGGGCTGGGGGTTATCTGTGATTAAAAAAATACAAACAAGTGCCGATTTCTAATTTTCAAGTTTTTCTCAAAATTAAAAAAAAAAGTATTATTCATACGCTAAAGTTAACTTTAACAGAAGAAATCACGCATCTCAAAACACAAAGGACACACAGACGGTAAAAGTCTGATATGAAGATTGACGTTTGCAATCACAATTTGGCCAAAAGCCAATATCAATACCAACATCGATGTTGTTTTCTATTAATTATTAGGCTTTCATTCTATCTACTCTTCCTTTTTTGTACAACGAAAACAATAAAATCTTCATTTCAAAATTACTGTCCAAAACTGACAACAGATAAATATCAGCATTATCTCGTTTGCTGACGCGCAGATATTTGTCAACATATTGGCTGCTGCTGTAGCAGACTGTTTGGCCCTTATAAAGGCAGAAGACCCTGATGCAGGTACGAAGAAGGATGGTTCTGACAACACATATTTACTTGGAGTAGAGATTACTACACCATGTATGAAAGCTAAACCTAAACCATATTTTTGGTTATGTTGAATAAACATTTTCACTTTTCTTTCAGTGCCATAAACTATTTTCCGATGTACAATTAAGGATATTATCTGGTGCACTTAAAGGGGAACTAACTTGGCCAATTTCCAAGCTCATACTTTTATTTGTGGACTTTACTAGAGTAGATTTGCATGATTTACACTTTCAAATCATCCTTGTTTCTTGGCCTTGGTGCAGCCACTCAGTTCATCTCTTTCATGTACTGTCTCAACAAGCCGCTTCAGCTCCTCTTCTTTTTACGATCAGGCACGCTCTAGGTTAACTTTCTTCTGATTGGCTGCCCCTCGTAAACCATATTGTGACATCAAACAGAGCCCACAAAAAAAAAAAAGAAAAAAAAAAAGGTTTGAAACGGAACAAGAGCAGTGTGAATCCCAAACCTTTGGCTCACAGGGATCACATATGCCAACCTCACTACATGAAACCATGTTTAATATGAGCATCCACCACTGTGACAGTAACGGAAATGAAGGAAAATGCGGAAAAAAAGGACTATACGAAGCTATAAAGGAGCTAATGAACATAGTCTTGTATAACACCCAACTCCCCCCTGTACGGGATCAGTTAGAATACGGTATGCCACAGTCTGCTTTCTAATAATGAGCGAGATGAGAGGCGCAAACACATGAGGATGAGCTCCACAGAGAAGAAGGAGGAAGAGTACGTTCCCGTCATGAAAACAAGACAGGAAAATTAGTCCTTGGCTCTTCATAAAGCTGCCACAGGTCCCAGGTGCCACTGAAGCTCATATCGTGGGTAGACAGGTAAACAAATCATCACATAAAGGTAGGTGCTGCCAGGTTTTCATTTTGATGCTAAATTTAGGACTCATTTACCACGAAATCACGATTAGAAAATAACTCACTAAAAAGGAGCGAAATCTCAAATAATATTTCATGATCTCTGAAAGAACCAAGTTGCTCCTGACGCAGAAGCAGTCTGGAATTTAAGGAATAAATAAAAGAGTCTCATTTTCTGTCACCACACACACACACACACACACACACACACACAACATTGAAACTCAGCAACTCAGCATCGTAACAGGTCCCAATTAGCCTCAAACAAGCTGAGAAACAGTGGCTCTCGTTGACTGTCCAGTTCTCCCAGCATAGACGAGTTTTCTAGGGGGAAAAACCCCCCCACTGTCATTTGCCTAAGGTTTATTAAAGCAGCTTTAACAAAGTGGGCTGGGATCCTTATTTACACGGCCATATGGTAAATGTATCCAGGGGGCAGATATGTTAACATTTGAGCATAAAAATACTCTGAAGCAGAGACAGGAGCTTGCTCTAAAGTGAGCCAGTGAGCCAGCGTGGTTTAAAACAGCGGGGCAGCTGTGGGGAGTGAGGGAAGGCAACTGCAATAACACACATCCTAGCAGCCAGCTCACTCTGGACATGAATCACTCTGGACATGAAACGACCTTTCCCTGACATATGCTGGTATCTGTGATTGAGAATCGAGTAGATGACTAAACCTGCTCCGTTCGTCAGCACAGTCAGAGTGGAAACTCGTAGCAGCCATTCTCAAATTCAGATAAAGGATCGCTGGAGCCGCACTGCTGGGTCTGACACAACCTCGACCCCGTTTGACCTTGGGAGCGATTAGCAAACCGAACGACGGCCCCTGCAGCGGCACACATGCCTGTAGCGAGCGTCTCCGCCCCCTCATCCTGGTAGACATACAAGGTTGGGAGAGAGGACAGGGGGTGAGGCTGGGTGAAGGGTGTCACATGATTGGATCTCCTTCTGGAGAGTTACTTAAAGAGCCTCCTCAGCAATCAGGTCAAGGTCATGTTCTAGCCCTAATGCCAAAGGAAAAGAGAGTAGTCTGTGAATGTGTGTGTGTGTGTGTGTGTGTGTTATGGAAGAGTGCACAAATAGAGAGGGGAGGAGGAATGACTACATGTTCAGCAGTCCTGGGTCCTTGACAACTCGAAAACACAAGTTATGATTCTATTAGCTGTATTAATCTTCCTGCTTAGTGGACACTTTTATTCAAAGTCACTTACACGATTATCACTCTTGCACATCTCTTTCCATTTCTACTGCTGGATATTTACTGGAGGAATCCAGGTTAATTACCTTTGCTCAATGGCAGAGGGTGAGCAGTGTATGAGCCAGCAATCTTCTGGTCACCAGTCCATTTTCCCTAAGTAATAGGTCATATGGCTGCCTCAAGTCATCAGCCCAGTGCTTTCCATCTCCTCTCAAATGGCCTCTCTACCACTGGAAGCCTTCTAACACAGTTATGAGAAAGCTGTACTACTGAATTTCAGTCTTTCAGTCTGTTTACCCGGCTGTAGTGAGGCCTATAGTGAATAACGTCACCTCACTAATGGATTTACAAGTGGGCTGAAGGTTCACAAAAGGACAGCATGTTTCAGAAATTTGAGAGACAACTGTGAGTGAAGGAGGGCGGCTGGGGTTCTGCCAAATGTCCTCAGCCGTTCCTTTGCGCCATAGGCATGCATTCATTTCACATTTAGCTGCGTGCCACCTATTTAGCCACGTTCTGTTAAAAAGATATTTATTGAAAGTGCAATGAATCATTTCTCTTCACTGACAATTTTTAAATGGACCGAAGGGAATCTGTAATGTCCAAGCCATTAGAAGGCTGCTCTCCACGCAGCTCTAATGGAATATTATCTTGGATGAATGACAAATATCTACCTTGGAATTACATGCAAGACTCTGAGTATTTCAAGGGAAAAAATTTTTTTGACATTCCTCTATTTAAAAAGGAAAAAGAAAAGACGGATAATGTGCTGCAGATCTATCCGAACTTGCACAGCTCGACTCTCCGTGGCCACCCGCACAGGTCTCTTGTTGCTCAGCAACAATTCAGCTCATCACTAGAAGCCAAAAAGTTACACAATTATAGTTCAAGCCAAACTAGGGTTAGAGGTGTGCAGCGCGCAGCGTTATTAAGCGAGATATAGCCTTCTTTCATAAGGTGTGGGTCTGAGTGAACGAGGAGGCGGGGAAACCCTAGGTGATGCGTTTTCCTCCTGCGGGAACCGAACAACGTGGAAGTGTGTGGACGCTCGCTGGGTGACATCACCGCCCTGCGGGAGAGGTGTCGTTGGGCTGATGGCATCAAGCCGTTGCTCCCGGGTACAACAAAAGTTTAACAAAGCCTCAAACTGGTCAGAGCTTATAGTATATACGTATGCCCTGCTCCCTCTCCCCTCCTCCACCACCACTCACCCCACCCCACCCCTCCACTGTGCTGTGCAATATATCCATCATTCATTCATAAATTCTGAAAACTCCTCTTTAGTTAATTGCCTGGGAAAATTTAATTTCAAACGAAAGCTTTTAAAAGAGAAAGATATAATTAAGTTGCAGGGATCTCTCTCGGCCCCCCCACCCCCGTCCAGGGGTGCCAAGGGGACGTGTGCTGTGAGCTGTAGAGCTCTGCACCGCACTGCTCCGTGTCAGGGAAGTCATACACCCATGTTTAAAGCAGAACGTTACGTAAAGCCTCCCCCTCTGCACAGGCTTACTGCACCAGACGCTGTGCCCTTGCCTGGGCTGCTCAAGGTTCCCAAAAGGACAGGCTGCTAAGAAGTTAGGAAGGACAGGGCCCTGTGATAGCCTGCAAAAGAAAGAGAGGGTGGGCGGGAGGGTGGGTTGCTGCTTGTGACAGCCTTGGACTTTGAATTCAGCGCCAGACAGGCTCATGCATCAATCCCTCAACTTACAAAGACAAGGCACTAACCTTGACGAGGCCAGGGACTCTTCAGGAATGAGTGGCATTTTCACTTAGCCCCAGCTTCTCCCCTGTAGTCCTGCCACATAACCTGCTTAAAATAAGACACAGTTGAAGAACAGTTGACCTCAGTCACTGGACTCTGTGACCCATCGTTCTAGCCCTCAACCCTCAGGTTTCTTCCACCACCCCGGGAGGGGGGGGGGCTATCGCTACAACACATGTGGAGGTTGCATAAATAGCATTTAGTGCACAAGGTGCAGCAGCCTGGTCTGATGCCTGTCACAAACTGTTTCGAGTGAATCCACGTTTGCTGTGATGCTCTGCATTATCACAGAGTTAATTACATCCATTCTCTGACTGTTGCAGCTAAAGAATTCGAACAAAAGCTACAAACACGCAGACAAGCATCTACTGGCATTATGCTGTTTTATGCCACTGCAGGACAACACGGCAGACATCCTCCATCACATGCACGCTCGCAGGCCGGGCATGCCTGCCGCCTATGAGCATCTGTCCTCATTCCCTTTGCAGCCTGCCCACTCTGACACGCCTGTAACACTGGCCTGCTTGTGGCGAAGCACCCCCCCCCCCCCCCCCCCCCCCCCCCCCCCCCCCCCCCCCCCCCCCCCCCCCCCCCCCAGCACAAATGATTTATGTTTGCACACAATAAAAGAATTATTTCAGATAAAAACAGAAATTATGAAGGTCAATTTTATTAGACCCTGAAAACCTGACCTTTAATTGAGCAGCAGCACAAATCACAACTGACCAGTGATGTGTGAATCTGCAAAGTCCAGTTATTTGTGAGCGCTGTCGTCTCGTAAAACCTCGGCACGGATTTGAGCTGCCACGCCGCGAAGCATCAGAAACCAAAGAAATCAGTCTTCGAGTCGTCGATGCTGAAAAATCAGGACAGACACACAAAGTCGTGTTCCAAGTTTTCTGAGCAAAGTAGAACAATGTAACGATCTGAAGTGAAACTAGGACGTTCGGAACAGCCGAGTTTAGTGACGCTTTCGTGGTGGGGCTAATGTTCCAGTCCTCATTAGCAGGAAGCTGAAGGTGGGGGCACATTAGCAGTTAATCAGAAGCGTGAGGGTCGTCTTCCAGGTCGGAGTCTTCCTCACCTCATGTTACTTTTATTTTTTTCATCCACAAATTGAGAGCAAACGACGGCAGACTTGGAGGCCCTTATCAGGCCCTTATCAGGGCGTTCTCACGTGGCTGCCAGCTGCCCCGGCGCATGCTGAAGGTCGCATCGTTATCACACCGGCAGAACCACGTTATCTTCAGAAAGCACAGCCCCCCCCCACCCCACCCCCACCCCCTCACACTGACTGTGCCTTAAGGTGCTCTCCTGAAATATCACAATCAGCATCGAGGAAAAGGGGCGAAAGAGTCCAGCACTCACGGAGAACGCCGACACATCTACATCCTTAGTACCCCAAGTACCCCCCACAGGGGCTGCATTACATCTCACATAGATAGAATTGGGACTGATGGCTGGGTCGCTAGCAGACGGTCCAGGCTGTGGTTGCCTAGGTAACCCTCTGTTTCCCACCCTGACAGTTGTCTCATATACGGCATTAGGCCCTCTCATTGGTCGATGTTTCAGACCCGGCCACTGTGTTGCCAGCGCTTATGTCGCCCGGCGTATCTTAGAGTTGCTGCGTCATGTTTACGTTCCCTCACCTCCGGTCGCCCCGTTCCACATCCTCGAATGACGGCGGCCGCTCAGACGAGCAGGACGTTTAGTTTAGCGCTCTCCTGGTCGTCTCGTCCCCTCGTGAAACCAAGAGGGGATGTTGGGTTAGTGTGTTTTTGGATTCCGAGCACTTGTTCTTTTCGTTCTCTTTGAATTGAATTTGAAGAAGACTCTTTCACATTGTTGGCAGAAAGAGCTCAGAGCCTTCATCGCGGCACGATGACGGCTCAGCTGGCGCGCTGCAGTGAAACGTCGTGTTTATCATGGGGCGAGGCTGTGAGGCGTGCTCGTGAAAATCCAGGGAAAGAGGGTAAAATGAGACGCGTGTTTGCCGCCTTCAGTTTTAATCCGGGTTCAGAAACAGTCAGTAGTGTGGTGAGCGTGGAAACTGTTGTCATAACGATGTAAAGGAGGGTGGAGCTGGGTGGAGCTCTCAGGAAACAAAGAGTAATGCCCTTTAAATAGACCTGATAGGTGGTTTTCAGCCTTTTCCTATCTATTTGAGGAACTACTGTAATATTTGTGTTACAAAGTTGCTAAGTGGAACAGAGAGGGGGGGGCTTTCTCCCCCCCCCTTTTTTTTCTGCAGCGGTCACTAAACGTCCGTTACTCCTCGTTCCATCTTTAGAAGCTCGGGTGGAGGAGCGCTCTCTTCGACATAATTTCCACACTGGCGGGGAAGCGCTGAAGCGCTGGCTTGAACCGTTTGGCTGAGTGCAAACATAAATAGCACGCGCACACTCGCCACAGAGGGCACTTGTTGAAGTCCAGC
Organism: Pelvicachromis taeniatus; assembly: GCA_015108175.1. Classification (NCBI taxonomy): domain Eukaryota; kingdom Metazoa; phylum Chordata; class Actinopteri; order Cichliformes; family Cichlidae; genus Pelvicachromis; species Pelvicachromis taeniatus. The sequence goes on from VURO01008183.1 coordinate 41,033, forward strand.
GCGTGTCTGGCAGCGACTCGCGGAGCGTTGACCAGGCAACCGGCGGCCCGTTAGAGCGCGCTCTGACCATGAATGAGTGTACAGTGTTGGGACGGCGCAGGCGACAGAGGTTTAGTCTCGCTGGGACACAAACGGGGGCACTTATGCAACCGCCTCACCTGTTTTTTTTTTTTTTTTTCTTCTTCATGCTAAAAAGGTGCAGACAGACGAGGGCGTTGGAGTAGCACCTTGTGTTCCTCCATGCAGACGGGTTAGCATGCATTTTCAGTAGGAACACAGGTGGCTCCTATGTTTGGACAGTCAAAAGGACATTAAGGTGGAAGTGTGTGTGTGTGTGTGTGTGTGTGTGTGTGTGTGTGTGTGTGTGTGTGTGTGTGTGTGTGGAGCAAAGTGATGCTCTGAATCAGAGACTTTAGCTCGTCCCTTCAGGCCTTTTGTCTGGCAGGAGGGGAAAAAAGGTCTTTTTTCTCTTGAGCTGATTCATCAGGCAGCCTCTGGAATGGGCTGAAAAGCTCACACACACACGCACGGCAGGCAGAAAGCCTCAGACATGCACACACACTCATAATGCCATAATGCATCTGAAACCATACAGCCCCGCCTCTTCACTAAAGCAATTATCCCTCCTGGTCCCCCGTCTCGGGTTAGGCGGCACGTTTCATATCGTCTGTGTCGGCAGCAGGCTTCTCCCACCCGCCTGTTTCACTGCGATCGAGCCGGCCCTCGTCATCCGCAGCCCTGATAATTGCGGTCTCGGGCTGCACCGCGGCGTCTCCCACAGCCCCGCAGCTCCACATCGCAGCTGTGGCGCTTTTCCTCCAGAGACACGGAGTCGCGACCAAAACCTCTAAGTGGCCGCCTGTGAGGCTGAGCAGTGGGCCAACCCGCCCCCACCTTAATACCCGGCTCACTCTTAATCCCGCAAATAATGCAGCCCATAATTAGCTTCTGAAAGCTCGACTGATTCTGATACAAGTTGCCCCCCCCGCCCACCCCGCACTTCACTTTTTAGAAGATAAAGTCTGGGAGAACTGCGGCGACATCATCGGGACGTCTGGACCCGGCGGTGGACCCTGGCCAGGCCCCTTGTGTACGCGGTCGTTATGACGACTATTATATGGAGCGACTGCCGTCTGTGATGTCAGATGAATTTCTGAAAGGCTAATTGTGTGACATCTTTGCTCTGCCTCTTGATCCACAGCCAAGCATTTAGACTAATGGACCTGTATCGATTTGTGTGTTGTTGCTCAAAGTCTCCTCTCTCTCTCTCTCTCTCCCCTCTTTGTTTACCTCCCTCTCCCCTATACTCTCCTTCCTCTCTGCTCCATCTAACGGTGCTCGCCCACTTCCTGCTGTATCCTGCCTTCATGTCCCGCTTTGCAGAGGCTGGACGTGCTGACGAGTATATACTCCATGTCGCCCCCCGAGGGCGGCCTTTGGGACAGCGCGAGCAGTGCCACAGAGGCGCCGACGTGTGTCTACATGCCGGACGGCCTGACGGTCCAAGTTCCCATCAGAAGCGACCAGGCGGCCGCCGACCTTCTCTGTGCAGCGTGCAAGGTTGAGTTTCAAAGAAATTACGCCTTTTGACAAAAACCAGACGATAATATTCCCGACCTGTGAGTGTTTAGAAGTGTTTTATGTTTTATATTTTAATAAAAATAAACATGAGTGAAAAACGTATTAGCTCCATCAAGCACAGGTCTGAAACAGCTGTAGCAGCAGATTTGATTGCATTATGACCCCGGGGGTTTGAAATGACACCTATTCATTACACACGTCACACAGCCCCCCCCCCCATGACTGCAGATGCATGGTCACATGCAAAAGCAGCATGCATGCACTTTCTTAGGCTAAGCATTTTTTTTTGTTTACTGCAAATTCCCATCACTGCGTGGGAAGTCTGAATAATTCACGCCGTGGGGCCACGGCAGCTGTGAGGCAAGGCACCGGTGCGGAAATATGTGGGATGATTTTTTTTTTTATGTGCGTGCCGTCTGCTAAGCATCTACTGGCTCCTGTGTAAACAGGTGAAGCAGCTGGACCCGGGCGCGCACTGCCTCCGACTGCACCGGCGAGCGGGGCAGCACGTGGAGGTTCGATACGTGGCTCCCGGAGAGCTCCTCCGTGACGTGGTGAGAAGGGGCAGCACACGCGATCCCACACGGACACGCAGGGCTCTTCATTATCCACTCTTTCTATAATGCGTATTGATTTGTGTAATATCTGCCCGCAGGTCGATGATCAGCTGGAGGTGGTCCCAGCTAATGTGTTTACGCTGCACATGAGCAGGCGGAGCGGCAGCGGAGACTTCGGTGAGTCCAGCACGTTCGGGCGGGCCGTGTTTGGAGCTTTATGTCCCGATCCTTCACGTAACCTCCTGTTGAACTCCTCCTGGCAGGTTTTGCAGTTACAGGATACATAGACGGCCAGAAGAACCGCAGGATTTTTGTCAGTGAAGTGCTCCCCGATGGCCTGGCCTTCAATGAAGGTGCCAGACTTAAAATGACCAATAAGAGCGCCACGTTTGAGATCGGCGCGGCTATGCTGAAACGGGTTTGCCTGTCTGTGCAGGTCTGCGTCCTGGCGATGAGATCCTGGTCCTGAACGGTCAGTGTGTGTCCGGCCTGGACCTGGCATTGATCCAAACGCTGTTCGCTGAACAAACCGCGCACCTGAGCCTGAGACGGGAGGGCCCCCTGCTGCCACCCGTGACCTCCGACCACCTGGCCCCGCCCACTAAACACAGCCAGGAAGTTCGAAGTACACACCACCGAGCCAAGTCGTCCTCAGGTGCTTTAGACACACACACACGGTCATTATCAGGCATTAGCTTTACTTACTGCAAACAGCTCGCAGTGAAGTAGAGACGCTCTAGTTTCCTCTATGTGACACAAATGGTGGCACAAGTTGACGGGTGACACGTACAGTTTTCACAGTTCTTAGTAGTCATGAATATGCAAATGTAACTTCTGCTAAACGATCTGTGTCAGTGTGCAGAACTCGGAAACCACAAAGTTCCACTTCTTCTTTTCCTCTCTCGTAATCGATCGTCTAGGTTATTGTTGGGGAATCGTGCTTCGTGAGAATCGGGTATTTGTTCGAACCTCACCGTTGTCAGTGGTGGGGTGGCGCTCGCATTATGAGTAAGCGCCAGGAGTCCTGTCACCCCCACCACAGTACCGCCACTCGTTTCCCTTTCAGTTAATAGCGCCACTTCCTCGAGTTAAACGGGTAGGGGAGAATGCTCCAGATGATGCTTCACAGCTCTGTGTGCTCTGGAGGAGAGGAAAGGCCGGGAGGGGCTTTTGACCGCACAGGGCTCATTACCGCTGTGAACGTATAGAGTGCTGTCAGCCCGGTTTATTCTGGCGGCGGAGACGAGGTGTCAGAGCAGCGAGGGCGTCCGTGTCGCCGCACAGCTGAGCCCCAGCTGCAAGAGAAAAATAGCCGATTGTTGTGCAGGTCTTGATTTGGAGGTAAGGAACATTTAACATAAAATGATAATATTATATCTGATGTTAATTTGACTGATGCGCACTCGTCTGCAGTAGAGTCTTAATGCAGCGGCGGACTTCCTAAAACTAGTTAACAGACCAGGTTTAGGATGTGCGCATCATGTTGTGCCTCTTTTGTTGCACAGAGTGTCATCTTAATGATAATAATTCATTAGTGTTTCTTCCACTGCGGCCGTAATTGAACACAAAGGGATTAATGACTTGAAGACCTCATTACTGCAAATGGTGCGATCAAAGCGCCTGCAGTTCCCCCTCTCCGTCTCTAGAGGGCACACGATCCCGGGCGGGCTGATAAGGAGGCAGGGAGGTAAATGCCCTCAGAGGGGGGATTAACGCTTGTCTGACATGAATTACAAAAAGGATTTCGTGATGGCGTTCCTGGAAGGAAGACGTCTGTCACGTGGCATTCGCTCAGCCTGGCGCACAAACGCGGACGATTCGATATATTTCGCTATCAGACGCTGGCTGCTGATAATTGCCGGCTTAGAGAAAAAGACAAGTTCAGCTCAATGGGAGGCGCAGAAGTTTTCCTTTGTTTCCCGCCGTCACGTTGGCCTGCCTCCCAGTCCACAAGCGCACATCACGTCTTCCATGTGCCAACTGTTGGAGAGCATGTCCTGCAGACCTTGAATTTCAATGAGAAGAAGGCACTCTGTTTATCTGTTAATGTCACGCTGTAACGTTTGCAAATATAAATATTATTTGGAGACGTTTTTCAGGCTGGACTAGCAGCGAACTTTATCTCCAGAATGGTTGTTTATTTTTTTCCTGTCGAGTAAGGAAAGAGATAACCGAGTCTTTAATTAGGATTTCCTGCCGTGTGCTTTTTTCTTTCCTGGGTAGCTGAAACGGCCCGCGCTGTCGCCCGCGCTGTCGCCCGCAGCGGTTTCAGACCAGCTCTCGTCTGCATTGTTTGTGCTTAGAAGAAGGATGCGCTCTGAGGGCTGGAGAAACGGGTGGTGTGAGCTTAAAACGCCATCAAACACAAATAGACACATGCTGACTCGCTGTCTCTCCGCAATCTCTCTTTCCAGATGTTTGTACTGCAGCTGGTAGCGGCGGCGGCGGCGAATCGATGTACGTAGGACTGGAAGATGTTGGCTCCCACTGCGCACACAGGCCTGTTCAGCACAGCAAGGTAGGAGGGGCCAAAAAGAGGGCGTTTGTATTGACGTGCAGACGTGCACACTGTGTGTTTCCTCCCAGGTTTGTGTGAGTGAAAATGGCGCACGTTGTGTTTGTGGCCACTCGCAGCAGAAGCTGCGGGGCTGTCACAAACCAGACTGGCACCAATCCTCAGCATTACCATAATTAGGATACTCAATCGTAGCCACCGGTATAAACACAGCTTATTACTGTCACGCAGACGGCATGCAGGCTGTGTCACACTCCCACTGCCTCCTGCACGCACACACACACACACACACACACACACACACACACACACACACACGTGTCTACATGAGGACAAGCACGCCCGGGGGCAAAGCCAAATCCCTCTGAAGAGAACGTTTCTCCTGTCATTCAGTCACACGTTTCATTAAGAGCTACCGTGTGTGTTACTGGACACAATGCAGCTTCTTCCTCCTCGTGATGCATTTGGCGTGTTCGTCCTGTCTCACTCTGAGCACACTACAGTTAATGCAACACTTCCTTTCAGGCCACTTTAGAGGAACGGCTCATATTTGCAAGTGTGCCAAATAGTTGTCCCGTATGAATTACGGCAGATTGTGCGCCTATTTCTGTCCTATCGGTCGCTGAATATCTCCTCGGGTTTTTGATATGTAAACCAACTTTATTGGAGTCATTAAAGCGTGAGGCTGCTCCGCTGGGAATTCCGCTTCAGTGATGTGATAATGTCATACTGGAACGTCTGAATGCCGGCGTTTATTGAGGGCAGTAATGAGTGTGTGTGGTCACAGCAAAAAGCCATGTGTTAATGATGTAGCCATGGCTGGAAGCCTAAAAGTGAGTGTGTGTGTGTGTGTGTTGATGCATACTCACCTCCTCTTGCATCATTCGGCTAATATTTAATGCCCTTCAAAGCTGTGCACAATCGTCGTTACTGCAAGTGCATGTTTGGCAAGTGGCTCATTATGTAATGGCGACTAAATAAAGAGGGAGCAGGCGTCGATACAGGCCACATATTTACAACACAAACTGTTAATGGCTTCATCCTCGTGGTCTCTGTCAGCAGACGTGGTGCGGCGTCTGACCTGAGGTCAGCCAGGAGGCGGACGCGGGCGGACAACTCGCCGTCTCCTCCTCTTTTTGTTTGCCCAGCGACGTGAGTCAGTCCCGTTCGCTGGGATCTGCACTGCACCACTGCTGCTCAGCTCCCCGCCGCTTCTGCTTTACTGAGGAATGAATGGAAGATGGGAAGGTGTGCAGTTACGCCAGAGAGAGGTGTGTGTGTGTGTGTGTGTGTGTGTGAGACACGAAAAAGGAGAAAAGGACTCTCCCTTTGCATCAGTGAGAATCGACCACTGTGAAGGAAATTAAAAAGGAATAAAATAGAGGGTGAGATATTGGTGCTGCTAAATCAGATCTTTGCTGCTGCGCACAGCAGGATTTAATCAGCGCACAGCCATCAGTTTGTTCTCCAGGGCGCGGAGAAAGAAATCGAGTCACCGGGTAGAAAAGCGGCCGCGCATCAGCATACAGCTGCACACGCGCGTGCACACGCTGCGTGCACATGCGCGTGCACACGCTGCGTGCACACGTGCGTGCACACGTGCGTGCACACGGCGCTCTCGCAGTCGATACAGATTGATGGAAGGGAAGGACCAATTTCAAGCTTCTTGTCACACGTGCAATCAGCTGCTTCACCCTGACTGACCGTTTCTGATTAATTGGTCTATTGCATTCCAATTTGTGCTTATTACACAGGGCAGATGTGTGTGTGTGTGTGTGTGTGTGTGTCTGAGCTGAAACGCTTACTAGGCAAAGTTAACGGCTTTGTTTACCGTCGAGTTGATGATTATGTCTATTATTTAATGACACGTTTGGACGGAGAGCACCATTGCAATTGGTTTAACGCAGTGTTGTTGTACCATAATGAGCTTAGCCACTCGGTAGAAGAAGTGAACGGAAGTGGTGTGGGAGACGTGAGCGGAGCTTCGAGTGGGGTTCCTGTGAGAGGGGAGAGCGTCCCGCGCAGAAAGGCCCCAGCCTGGATGTGATGCGTCGGCGCTAACCGCCGTGCTGCTGCGTGAGAACATCTATAGAATGCTGTGCGGCGCCATTAGGCAGATGGAAGGATGTGGGGAGTGATCTGGTTTCACCACATGACACCGGTCCACATGCAAGCGACTGATTCAAATCATTTACATTCAAGTTTCCCAAGTTTGCTGCGAGGGCTTAATCGACTTCTTTCACTGACTCAACACTTATCGAGAGAACTGCGCTTAAAGTAATCGATGAGGAAACGAAGCAGTCGCCGCAGCTTTGAGCTCAGGTGTATTTGCTTGTGTATGAGCGAGCCTCGGCGCGGTGGTAAACCATCGCTGTGGCACTCTGATACGCGACATAATGTTTGCATGTTTGATGCAGCGCGAAGCATCTTCTGCGTTCAACCAAAGGTCGAACAGCGGACAGACGTATTAAGCTTCTTTGCGTTTGTCCCGACTAGACGTTTCACTAAGAGCATTTGAATGGACTTATGAAGAGCGCTATGGCTGGAGCCGTGCTCTGTCTGCCTGTCGGTACACTGAGATTGGGCTCGATTCGGGCAGCGATGTTATCAAGTTGAGTAAGAAGCAGCTTCTATATATTTAGCTGAGCGCACCGTTTGTTTGGTCGCCAGCTCTTCTCTGTGGACTCGTCACCTGTCTGCGGGCTGGAGGACTCTCAGGTGTTTTAATATGCTTTAAAAGCCTGTGAGGACGATGTTTCAGGTCTCCCCTCTTATCATGGATCCCAAACTTCAAAAAGTTGGCGCATGCCTGCTGATATGAGGTGGTATCTTCTTCTTCACACAGGATTTTGTCTTCCTTGAAGCTACCGCCACCCCCCTCAAACTTTAGCAGACGGGTGTATGTGAGGGGTGGCTGGTGGGGGTAATTTGGGGAAGTGCTTATGTGTTATGACTAAGCCCGTCAGCCACCATCTGGCCATGAGCATGCTAATAATCTAGGCTTACTGCCGTCAGCACAGTTAATGCTAGCCTTCTCCTGCTACCGCTCCACGGTAAACAAGCTGAACCTCCAGGCGTGGAGATAAAAACCGAGGAAGCAACGGGGACCCCGATCTGGCTAGCGTGGCCATGGCAGTAGCAGAAAAGGATGAAGATCCCCGGCCGTGCCTCTGCCTCACCATCTTACCTGAGCTGTTTCAGAGGGGCCGGTCGCTGGTCCAGGCTCTGTGCTCGGTCGTAGCCATGTGCTGGTGCTGGTGCTGGCCATCCGGCTGCAAAGCCGAGGAAAAATACCCGTTCTTAGGATCAGCACTTCTCAGCATGGGACGACTCCTGAAAGACAAGTCGGCCTGCGTGGCCCGGGACCTGACTGCCTGCTTGTCCCGCCAGAGAGACGCCAAAGACGACAAACGGCGGGTAACTGTGGGCGGATGGGCTCGTGGGCAGATGGGCTCGTGTGTTTCCCTCTGTGTGCAGTACAAATAATCTAACAGATGCAAGCATGGAGTAGTTCTACTGTAATTACACCACGTGTGTTTGCAGCTGGGTGCTGACGGCAGGTGGAGGAAGGTAACGAGTCGCGGCGTTCCTTTTGCTCCGTCTTCCCAGCATTAAAGACTCTGACGTCATCTCAGCAGTGCTGCTTCTGCTAGTTGTACTTGTTAATACGTATTGCTGTATCGTGCCACGTTTGACAGATGTGTGGCACGGGGCCGTTCAGCTTGGGGGGGGGGGGCTTTCTGTTTTTTTTTCTGGATTGGGAAGGGGAACGGGTGCGATCTAGAGAACGCCATTTGCCATCACTGTGAATTATTTGTCATCGAGAGGCGTTTAACGTCAGCAACAAGCATCGCCACTTAACCTTTTTAGTTCTGGGCATCTCTTTTGAGAGGGGATGGCATACCGCCGTGGCATCACGTTGTCTTTGTGCTGGCTTTAATGCAGTGGAGTGCATCTGAATGGCCTCGGGGACCGAGTAGAGCGGGCGTTTTAATGTGAAGCTGGCTTCATTATTAAAACACACTCCTCTCTCAAAGTCCTCAGAGACTTGGCGGAATAATATTTGTTTAGGATGAATAATAAAAGGCGTAAATGGGCTCGAGCGGAGCGCGGCGGGGCCGGCCCTCCCCGCTCGTATTTCTCTCTCCTCCCCTCTGCTCTGTTTGATTTATGAGTTTGCGTCTTCTTTTATTGAGCTTTGAAAAGAAGATGGCATCGTGGCACTATAGCCCACTGACACGGCACATGAATCACCGGCCTGCCCACCGGCCTCCACTCTTTGCCTGGCGCGCTTCTCTTTCTCGGCCTCACGGTGTCATGACAAGGCTGTTTCTTTTGAAGGATGGTTGAAGCCCACCCCCCGGGGACACGCCTGTTTTTCATCCCCTCCTCTGTATCTCCTCCCTCCCCACATTTGTTTGTTTGTTCCTGCAAAGATGGGGCTCCTCCGCTGGTAAAGCGCGAGGCTTCTCCTTTGATTTGAGCAACGTTTCATCTGCGAGGCAGACTGAGCGCAGCACATAATGACTCCATTGGAGCGTTAAAAGGGAGAGAGATGGTGTTTAGTGTTGATCTTGCAACCTCCCACTCTGACGGAGCTCAGCTGTGTTTTCTTTTGTTTTCTTTAAGTGTTTTTGCCCAGACTTGGAGAAGATAAGGGATGAATGTGACTCAAATGAGCAGCGGCATGCTTTACTAACTTATTGAATATAAAAATATTGTATGTGGATTAGTGCTGCCACAAACCACTATTCTGATAGTCGACTAGTCACCAATTATTGTTGCGATTAGTGGACTAATCACATCACCATCCATTGGACGTCAAACGTCCAGCTTATTGCCCCAGCATGCATCTGCTCTTATAGAACTATCATTAGCTCACAGCTTTGAGTGTTTAAGCTATGTGCTAACTACAAATAAAGACAAGATGATAGTTTATTTGAATGAAATGTGCAGATTGTTTGGGTGAAGTTGAATAAACGGAGCCGTCTGCTCCTTGCTATTTAAAATATAACAGGACACCGGAGTATATTGTGTGTGCTGTGTGAAAACTATCACTTTAATCTGAGCCAAACCCATTTACTCAGGAACAAATAAAATAGTAACAAAGCCAAATAATAACATGTTTAAGTTCTCTAAGTGACTTATATATCATGTTTAACCTGAGTAGTGAAAGACGGCGGTGGGTTTGAACACGTGTTGCCGGGAGTCCGCTGTTCTCACCGGCTATACTGAGCCGTGACCCCCGGCTAGCTATGGAGCTGGTGGGTAACAGACGGAAACGTGGGAGCTTTTGGAAATATGTGAGGTCTTGATAAACTGAGCAGATATTTGAGGTTCACACAGC
>VURO01008185.1:15968-44605 GCA_015108175.1 Pelvicachromis taeniatus
AATTTTTCTTGATTTTTTTATTTTTTTTTTGGGGGGGGGGGGGTCTGACCTGCCAATTTAGGCCATTGTCTTTCCAAAACCTATAACAGGGATGACTGAATCTGAACACAGACCAGAGTGTTCAGATTCAGTTGGATATTCCAATGTTGTTGCTGTAGATCCTCAACTGATCATTTGGCCAGGCTTCACTGACAGAAAAAGAAGTTATACATATCTTTAGCTCCCTCATATGTATAACTTCTTTTTCTGTCAGTAAAGCCTGGCCAAATGATCAGTTGAGGATCTACAGCAACAACATTGGAATATCCAACTGATCATTTGTCAGTTGATAAATAATGGCCAACTTTACATCTAGTGTGGGTTAGTTAAGCCGTCCCAGAGCTGTCAGCTACAATAAACTGTTAATTTCCTTCTACTGTTTTCACACACCCGAGCTCTGTGTTGTTGTCTGTCGGAGGGAAGTGTTGAAAATAACTTTAAAGCTTTTTTTAATTACTAGAAAGAAAAGTCTGTTCATGACTTCAATTCTGAGTCAAAGTAATAAATTATCATTAAATTACGTAAATAACGGTACACATTAATACAAGTTTTTTACCTGTACTAAACTTGTGCAGACGTAACATGTTAAGACTGCAAAGCCTGTAAATATGACGTCCTGTGGCAGCAGCTGCCAGATTGGAAGGATTTGGTTTAAAAGTGTAACTGTGACGTGATCTGCTCAGGTTACATAGATTAAACTTATTGATCGCCGTTCACTTCAAATGAAAGGTGGTTATCTAGGCAGAAACCAATACACCGATTCTACAATGGAGGCGGTGAGGAAGGAAAATGACACCTTTCCTTTCAGAACTGAGGAGAGATGGTTTTTATGAACGAGCGTGTGTACGACTGTTTTCAGTGTGAAAAATGCATAACGCACGTTAAACATAATACTCACAAAGGATTTGTTCATGGCTCGTTTGACCTCGTCTGAACCATCCGAGTAGATCTGCTGGAAGAGCTTGTTGAGTGCCGCGTCTCCCTCCAGCTTCTCGTTTTTCTCCTCCTCGTTTATGTCCCCCACCAATTTGTCCCATTTGCAGGTGTAGTGAGACGATGTGGGGTACTCATCTGGTGAAGAAAGAATCCAGAGTCAGACGGGACACGGTGTGGATAGTTTCACTAAAGACTAAACATCAAGGAGTTCGTATTAGAGGCTGATTAGAGGAGACCCGAGTAGAAATCTTTGAATTCCATCGGAGCCCAAATAAAAACAGCTTACTGCTTTTGTGAAAACACTTCAAATGTTCATTAACATTTTTAATTAAATACGCTAACTTTTATCATCCAATCGCAGAATCGCAAAGACTCAACTGTCAGCTCGTAACCAATTTCACTCTCCTAGCCACCGAATCGTCCGACTTAGATGGCGAAGAATCCCATTGTGATTTGATTTCTATATTTTTCTGGATGCAATACACCCACCATAATCCCAACAAGAGATGGAGGAACAGGGGGGGTTGGGGGGTGTAATCCAGATGCAGATTTACATAAATAAAGCAGCAAGACGCACAGTAGACAGATTCAGGCCAAGTGTGGACAAACTGAAATGCTGTGCCACAAAAATAAAATGTCAAATATGATGTTTAAATGAAACCGCAGTCCAATTTATAAGCAAGCGCTAATAAACAAGTCGTCTTAGAGAATGAGCTGGAGGGGGGGGGGGGGCAACATAGTTTGGCTCCCCACTTAACTTCGACTCCCCCTTCAAACACACACTTACATAAGTAATTAATCCTGTCAGTAATAGGAATGTGTGGGCAAAAATACTGAGTCATATTCCGCTGTCATACCTTTCCCTCTCACTGCCTACTTTCGCCGTCAGACTAATGAAAGACTCTAGCAGGGCGCGAGTGCCCACTCTCATTTTAGTGCAGAACAGACAAACACCGGAGCTTATATTGATCTTTGCAGAGAGAGAGGGGGAGAAATAAGACGGGAGAAAAAGGAGAGAGACAGGAGAACAGTCTGGTGGTGGTGGGAGGTGGGGTGGGGAGGAAGAGGGCAAATGTCGAAGCTGCGGACTGACTTGGATTGAAGTGTTTGACGCTGGACTCGTGTCCTTCTCCCTCCAGCTTCTCCCATCTGACAGCTTCCATCTTCTTCATCTTGATCTCCACCTGACGGAGGAGAAAAGGAGGAAGACATGAGAGGAGAAAAGGGGCGTTAACAATTCTTAAAAAGAAGCAAAGAGAACAAAAAAAAAAAAAAATGTTTTTGGTGCGTACGACAAAAATAACTCTTCCACTAAAGTGACGGCTTAAAAGTACGGGACATCAGATCATTATTGAGGCCGGAGAGACCGGCTTGTTCAGAGCCGCCGTCAACTGTCAACTGTGTGTGTGTGTGTGTGTGCGTGTGTGTGCAAATTTAATGTTTCCTTACTTTTAAATCCAAAGTAGTTATTCTCATTGGCATTATATTCATTGCTTGACATTACCAAGTATAATACTGCACTGGACCTAATCTAGCTATTCTGCAAGCTCAAGCTTACAACAGCAAAAATATTATGTGTATTTTTATTACTTTAACACTTGGTGAGTGGGTGTATTTAATTTTGGATGCGTACTCTTCACATGATGCCTATGGTCTTTTTATTAGAAAAAAAACTGTGAAATTAACTAGAAAAACAGCAACAATAGTGCGAAATAGTAGATGAAAAGAGTAGGCTTTATTTATATTTATTTATTAATATTTAGCAAGACAGTGTTTTAGATGACAATCCCATAGTAAGAAAAGGAGCTGGCAGGTCTTTACACCATTTATTTTTTCTAAGGAGTCATACAGTATTTTTTGAACTTATAATATTAATATTTTACCAGTTTCTGTAGCATTTTTAAGCAAGCTGTGAATTAAAAACGTAATTTACTTAGTTCATGTCACTTATACATGAAACCTTTTTAAAAAAAAAAGATCAAAGCAAGATGAATTAAATCACCTCCCACACACTCTTAGTTTATTATAATATCTACTGATCCTACTGATAAGTATTTTTTGGACAAACACGTGTTTGCTCTTTTTATGAAGCACAAATCATTTTCTGTTATATTTACTTTATGTGCTTCCGGATACATTTCATACGTGTTCTTTAATATTATTCAATGTGCCTTGCCTAAGCCTATTTTTCTTTAGCTAAATGTATATAGTTTACGTAATTAGTGCATTACATTGGATCAGGTTTTCTTTACAGCATGTATTCACTACAAAGACTTGTGAGCCACTAAGGTTCATTTTCGAAGCCGGATAATATTTTTAATTGAGTAACTTCCTAGGGCAGATGAGATGTCGTTTTGACTGGGTGTAGTCCTGTCTTGGGGAAATTGCCACAACAGTCCAGGGTAGAGAAGCCACGGAAGCACAGTGAGAAATGTTTCTAAAAAAAAAATTCATACAAACTTACCTTTATCCTTAAGGTATCTATGGGTCCTCCGGCTGAAAGAGTAAATGTTTGAAGCCACTGTAAGGTGTCACCAGCACCCTAAGTTAACAGTTAACTTACAGCAGTTTAACTTAACACCTCCTCCCACCGATTAAACTCCAACACGAGAGAAAATGTTCGAGTCACCCTAACACTTTTCAGACAAAAGAAAAAAATATGAGAAAGCGTGTAAGTATTCTTTCAAGATAGTTTTCTGTTATTATTATTATTATTGTTGTTGTTGTTGTTGTTGTTGTTATTCAGTATGTCTTTCTTCCAGCTCCCGGTGTAGCGGCTTTATCATTTAGTGGAAGATGTGGCACAGAGCTCGGTTTTCATCCGAATCGGCCATATTGCTCCTTGGGGGGGTTTCCTTTCTCCCTTAGAGGGATTGAACCTTCTCCATCAATTGATGAATTACTTACAATAGCAGTTTAATCCAGGTAAAGCTAGAATAAGCGCGACATGTGTTTTAAAAAACAAACATTTAATGGGATTTCCCGTTTTGTAGTCTTTAAGTAGGCCTTTTAATCCCCCCCCCCCCCCTTCATACACTGAATGGATCCTTCCACACTCGCAGCTTCACTGTAGGAACTGTCGCAGCAGAGTTCAGTGGAAAATTATCAACGGAGACTATTATTAGCTCAATATCTAAAATAAACGCTTCACATCTGGGGGAAAATGTAGACAGTTGGACAGAAATAGACTAAATAAACACTTCTAAGCTAACAAACGTGATTTAAAAGTTATAGGCAACAGTTTTACAGGCTTACTTGTAAATCCCGTGGAAAATGTATTTGAAGTTCCATTATACAGCATAACAGCATACAACATGTTATTCCTCGTAATTGCAACAACATCATCACCTCAAGTAATGTGAACAAGTCCCTGTAACATTGCTGGAAAAACTGCTTTGCAGAATTAAGTATTAATGACGTAGACATAAGCTATTTTCAATGCTTTCCCGTATAAGTCTTCTCTTTCAGCCCCAGCACAGATGCACACTGGTCCTCAGCATCAATAACTTCTCTCGCGCTGGTCAAAGTGACACTGAAGGAGGGATGGTGTATATGTCAACAATTCAGTGAGAAGATAAATAATTAACTGTGTCCGTTTGCCTCTGTGTGTGTGTCTTCCTGAAGCCTGACACCTGTTTCTATAAGCACATGCAGTGTTTATCGTGACCTTAGAGTGGGTACAATACAGGGACGAGGTGGGGGGTGTTGGAGGCAGTGATATAGTAGTCTGAGGTTGCTTTTGTTGCTGTTGCCAATGTGCAACTCAATACTGAAACAAAGCTGTGGATGCTGGACAGTGCAGATGGAAAGGAAAACAGTATTCTTTAAATAACACTGTATGGAAACAGATACCACATTACTTCAGGCTTCGGCAGGTCAAACAATTTCAGAAGTGATGTAAAAACCAAATTTTTATGTAAACAGGGAGTGAACATGCATATATTGCATGGCTATTACATAAATATAAACCTCAAGTAATGTGTAGTAATAAAGTAGTAGGAAGAAGAAAAGCATAAAAGTGTCTGATTAAAACAAACAAGTGGGTCCTGATAGGCTCATATTTGAATATCCACTGGGATTCATTGTTGGTGTAATGAGGTTTAAAAACTGATTATATTCAGTAATGCTAGTTAAAATAGACAGACGAGGAAATAGCATAAGCTGTGCGTGTCAGATGAAACACAGCTGCGTGTATTTTGTTGTCAGTTTTAAATATAGTACACATTTTTTTAAGGAGACTATAGAAGAGCTGGGTGTAGTCATGCTGAGAGGGAGGCGTTCTCCTTTTCTGAAGAAATGTAATGATCCACTAGAGGTCAGCAGCAGTTCTGGAATCTGCAGGTACTCCAGCGTGGGTAAGTATTCCTCTCTTAAAGCTGAAACTAAGTGACTCTGAATGTTGGATGGTTGCTGGTGCCTGATGGGTGACTGTTTCAGACACTGCTGATCTACTGGGATTTTTCCACACAACTATCTCTAGGGTTTACAGAGAATGGTCCAAACCAGAAAAACATCCAGTGATCAACAGTTCTCTAGATGCAAATGCCTTGTTGATGTCAGAGATGAGAGGAGAATGGCCAGACTGCTTAAAGTTGACAGGAAGACAATTGTGACTCAAACAGCTGCTTGTCACATCCAAGGTATGCAGAAGAGCATCTATGAATGCACAACACACTGAATCTTGAAGCAGATTGGCTACAGCAGTAGAGACTGACACAAGGTGTCTCTCCTGTATGCTTAAAACAGGAAAGTGAGGATATAGTAATTTGCACTCGGGTTCACCAAAACTAGACAATCACAAATTGGAAAGAAATTGGCTGGTCTGATGAGCCTCTATTAGGGCAACTTTGGGATGTGGTGGAATACAAGATCTGCATCATGATTGTGCAGCAACTCTGTGATGGTATCATGTTAATGTAGACTAAAATCTCAGAGGAATGTCCTCAGCATCTGACTGAATTTATGCAATGAAGAACTGAGAAAAAACGTATCCAACCTGTTACTAGGAAGGTTTAACTGATGAATTGTCTGGTGAGTGCAAATATTAGTTCATCCTTCAGAGGTTATCGAGGTTGCCTTAGTCTCCAGACTGATTAGCAGGTTTATACGCAAAGACATATACTACTGGTACTTCATCTTACTGTGTCATCCTTATTATGTGAGTGAACCATCAGAAGTTCCTTCTGCTGTTATGAAAGTATTGGGTTATTTAAAGTTCACGTCTTCACTTGTTCCCAAAATGAACACATTGCTTCATGAATCCTGTTGACCTCTGTCCTTCCTCTTCCTCTGGAAATTTTACCTTTTGGATGAATTGTGACAAGCGTCAGCCCACTGCTCAAATATTGATCTGTCTGTCCTTACATTAACTAGAGTGAGGGACATTGCTCCACTCTATAGACCTTTGTCAATATTTAAGGAATACAAGCCACTGACATTGAGGTTTATAATATGAGTTATTCCACGAAAAGCCAGTTAGTGGTCCCCTCACAGAATCAGCTGATGTTTTACAAAGTTGAACTAGCTAATGCCCAGGAGGGTGCAACGCCTCTGATTGCCACAAGTCAGTTAGTAAAGAAGACACAGTAAACATGTTATTAAGGAACATATGGGCTAAATCATTTATATTTGATGTGAGATGTTGGTTGTTTTGTAAAATATGCACCCATTTAGATTAAAATAGATGATAAAGCAATGCTTTAGGGTGTCGCTGCCTTATGTTTGACAATTTGCTGTGTCAATAGGTTTCTTTGTCACTTCCAATTGACATGTCTGGCTTTAAAAAACAAACAAACATTTTTTTTGTCTGTTTTAGGAGGGTTTTTTTTTTTTTTTACAGTTTGATGAGGTTAACATTTTTTTGGTCAACTGTTGTTGTTCAAACAGTAAAATGCATTTGGAACTGCAGCTCTTCATTAATGGCTGTGAGCACACGCTTTTATTTTTAGCTGAAACCAAAATCTGACATAAATTCTGTTTATCGTTTAAACATTTTTATTATTGCACATCATCACCTTGAAAATACAAAAAATAAAGTTCTGCTTTTCATGTTCCTCTGCTGATTTTGATTGTATTATTCCTTTTTTGGGGAGAATCTATGCCATTTTCCCTTTTAATGGCAATTCTCAGAGTATGTGGATGAAATGCAGAAAATGTTTTCAGTTCTGATGTTTAAAAATGTTTTCAAAAATTCTGATTTTATTGAAAAAAAGAAGCATACTATTGGGCATGTTGCAAGTGGAAAAACGATGCTGCGCAAAGTACATGATACACTGATAAGCTGCATGTGTTCTTTGCACTACCTCACTTTCATTTGTACTGATAATGGCAATGCTGAGAAGGCCTTTCTAGAAATGTCTGGGTGCAATAAATGTGTGCAAGCTGACTAAAATACTCCATCACTGCAGTGTTATATGTTTTTTTTTTTTTACTTAAATATGTAATATTACAGATTTTGTAAGTGAAATCAAACAAGTAAACAACTCTCAGAAGCTAAGTACATGACATTTGTAGAAAAGACACACAGGAGATCATGAGATTTCCTGACAGATTTTCTTTCTTTCTTTCTTTTTTAAAGATTCAATATAAACAACGTATTAATGATTTCCCGGTGGCAAATCCAAACACTGAAAATTCATTACCTTTGGTGCGGCTTCTTGTGCCAGTGTTGCCTCATTTTCGGGCGAATTATGAAACGTTGTTACTTTTGCTGATGAAAATATCACGACTATTTATCTCTACAGTAAAGGTGCTTTTTACAGAAGCTTCTGCAATTGTACAACATTCTGCAGTTCCACTTGTTCACATTTTAATATTGTAGTGTACAGTATGACAACTGTTAATCATATTTTCAAGAACTACATGATATACTATAAAAAGTAAATGAATTACCAAAATATTTGTTAGCTGAAGCCATATTGTGGTTTTGTTTTCAAACAGTAAACCTTTTTTTTGGTTATTTTAGAAAGTTATTATAGCAAAACAAATACACTGCATGACAATGTCAGTCAGCTGTGGGCCCACGGCTTCTTTTAAAAATTAAAACTCCCCATAAAGTTTTGACATTTTCTCAGATATGCAGATAATTATTGTTTGTTGGTTGACTCGTTTTTCTATTACAGCAGGGGTGTCAAACATAAGGCCTGGGGGCCCAGAATTGGCCTGGCAAAGAATCCAACCCAGCCCACTGGATGTCTTTGGAAAATGCGAAGGAGGTCTTAGAGTGTATTTTTATCAATTCTGCTGCTTGTCTTACTTATAAAGGCCACCCTATTGTCATTTGTATTACACCAAAATAATAAAGTAATTAAATAAATAAATAAATGAAAAGGATAAGCGGCTGAGGATGGATGGATGGATGGATGGATGGATGGATGGATAAATAAATAAATAAATAAATAAATAAATAAATAAATAGTGCAGTTCCTGCTTTATAATTACAGAACAGTCTGGGCTATGAAATACAAGAACTTCTTCTGTAATTCTACATTTATTTGTTACAGTTTAAGCCAAAGAGTCATGGTGACACATTTATTTCAATAAAGAGAGCAGCATTTTTCTTTTATCTTGTAGTAAATCTGAGATGTACTGTTGAAATCACACTTCTTTTTCCTATAATCACATATCGCAGCAATTAAAAGTGCGTCATCACACTGACACAAGGGAAGTTTCACTGGTGTGGCCCACTTAAGACCAAAGTGGGCTGTATCTGGCCTCAAATGAGTTTAACATTCCTGCATTAGAAGCACAGTTAGGTTGAAATTGTTGCTCCTGGCACCATCCCCACAGACACAGCTGCCTAAGCAAAAACCTTTTGCGATCCCTTATGTGTCAGGAGTATCGGAACAACTAAGATGCATTTTCTTTAAACACAGCTGGCTTTCAAACTCCAAAACATGCTATGGCCAAAATTGGTCGACCCCCAAGGATCGGGTACACTGTTAAGTGTCAGGAGGCCTGTCATGATTTATAAGTGGATGGAACCACACAGAAGAGCTACCTCGTCAGGCCAGGACTCTGTAGTCTGTTTACTCCCCCAGGCCAGTGGACAGTCTTTCAATGATGAGGATGTACACATCCTGGACAGGGAGGAACGCTGCTTTGAGCAGGGAGTCAAAATTATTGCACGTGTGAATCTTTTATATCTTTTATCTTTTTGTATATTCTCTAAAATGTGATACATTTTGTCCTACTGGAATGGTTCTAGCAGTGCTGTTAGATTTGATCAAAACTGCTCTATGCTATTTACTGACAAAGCTGACGAGCAATATAACTTCAACTGATCATGCTGGTTTATGACACAGCAATATTCTGAGCATGACTTCATTGTCTGGACTTTTAGCCAATGTTTAAACTATCAGATTGACAAACAGGTCAGTAAACAGCAGAAGAGTTGAGTGCAAACTGTGTTACACAACTGACAGTGTTACAGGGTAGTTTTGATTTGTAAGTAAAATTAACATTAATGGTACTAATAATGATAACAATAATATATGATTACATACAACTGCATAATGGATGGATGTTAGACACAGGCAGTGGTTAGCACTGTCTGCTCACAGAAGGAGCTCCTGGTCTAAAACTGGTTGGGGTCTTTCTCTGTGAGTGTGCATGTCCTTCCTGTGCCTGCGTGGATTTCTTTTTGGTACTCTGGTACCCACAAACCAGAGATATGCTTGTTAAGTTACGTGATGACTCATGGCCATTGGTGTGATTTTTGTATCAATGTACACAACTGAAGAACAAAGAGACCTTCTGCCATTTTGGGCTATTTTGCTGAAATTGACAGGAAACTGCAGCATCACTTAGAGTATGCCCTGAAAAAACAAACAAGAAAAACTATTTTCTGATTTTTATTTCTTCTTATTCTAATGAAAGTACTTTTTTGCATATATGTTGATAATAAAAAAAAAAGAAAAAATAGAAAACTGAATATATAAATAGCACAATACAAAAAACACAGTTTTCCAATAATGTAAAATACAGCCTTATGGTAATACAGATAAAGGCACAGTAAGAGATTTCTATACAAGTAAATTGAGGGAATAGCTGCAAGGAAAGAAATAGCAGTACAAATATTGTGCAGGGGACTAAAGCTATTATCAAAGTCTAGACGGATTTAAAAACAATTTAGGTGCCATGATTAAAAATCTACCAGTAATAATAAATAAAAAAAATTCCAGTAACTTTGTTATTTTTCAAAGGGTTTGCATTTTTTGCATCTGGATTTCTTTTCAAATAAAACATCACAAAGTCCAGACAGCGTACAGGGCTACAAAGAATCCAGAAGGATCCATAAACTCACAGTACATGCTGATACAAAGTGTGGCCACATCAGTTCCTCTTAACTACCACACCCCCACAAACATAACAATAGATTATTTTGTTCCCAACAAGAAACCCTGATGTTTTCTGAATATCTTCTCCATATTATAAGGACTTTTTATCTAATCACCAGTCATCTTGTTTAGTTATCATGCCATTTGGAAAATTATTAACTGTTATTAATAGGTTTTCCAGTTGAATCATTTTGACAGTTGTATCTAAAGCAGCAACATTCAAAGCTTATGTTGAAAATTACTGAGTACCTCGATCCATACTGTTTATTGGGAAATGTGATTAAGAAGTCTCAAGATAAGCACTGATTAGATACAACTAACTACACATTTCTCTCTTTCTCTTTTAAATTGCCCTGTACAGTTTATTCACTAACAGGATCTTAGACTATGTTGTAACATCTTAGAAGAAAGAAAGAAATACACAACAAGGTTAACGGTACTTGCAAAGTATCTCCAGTGGTATCGACCTTTCTGCCAAAAACCTGGTTGGGCAATAGTACTCACATCTAACTTGCTGGCTTGCTACATACACCTGGGTCACAGAGTTTAGAATCAGTTTTGATTATTAGTAATTTTTTAATTATTATTTGGTAGCGATCTGATCTGATTTTAAGGAGACCAAAATAGGTTTATTCATACTCTGATGACTCTGGGGTGTTTTCCTTCTCTGACTTCTTTGTCTCGTTGTTTTTGATCTGATTATAGTTTCCATATTCAGACTTACGCAGATTCCAGAAGCTGATTAAAAACAAAGAAATGAATAGACTGGTTAATTATAAAGTCCCCGTTTACCTGCAGAACATTAAACTAAGACAAAGACACACTGGATTAAACAAAACGGGGAATTTGCAATAATCTAAACATAGCATTATTTAGCATTAAAAACAGTAACATTAGCAAGGGTGAATTTTTCTATATGCCATATTACTATTGTGTGCATTGCTGGTTTTGTAGCCTCATATAGTTTGAGTACTGTCACTTATATACATTGGTAACCCTTTTAAAGTACATTAAGAATCTTTTGGTCATTCGTGTTGTTTAATGGCTGAACAGCTAAAAAAAAAATTCAGATAACTTTCTACAAATATTCCTTGTCAACATAAAATCTAAAAAGATGCCTAAAGGATGCTAATAATCTGCATTTGCATGGATCCTTGTCTAAATGCTTAAAAATTCCAGTCTCAACTCCTTAAGAGGACTTTGCACAGAACACTTGCAACTTGGGAGATCATAAGGTTTAATTCAGTTAGATATTGCTATTACAAAAGAAAAAAATTAAATAAGCTTAATATCTAAAATGGAATAGGAAAACAGTTTTCGTGTGCTTTAAGCTCCCTTTGGACTCTGTGTGGATGATAGTTCAAACATTATCAGCATCCAACAAAAAGTACTGATCAGGATCTATATTGCAACAGACCATTACACAATGTTTAGATGTAACTATGAGCTCAGTGTACAAATAAAAAAGAAAATTTAATTTTGTATAGTAATGGGGAAATGTTTAATATAATGCAATATAAATTATTGAAGTAAACACCATTTACAAAAAAATAATAATAATGCCCAAGACAGCTGAAGGTTATTGCTGTTTATTTATTGCATGTGCCTTTCATGCCACAAACAGAATAGCAGACTCTATTCAAACAACTAATCAAATTTTGCAGGAACCTTTGAAACTTTGTAGCTCAAAGTTCAGTGTCCCAACCCAAATCAAGGTCTGCAAATGTTTTTGCTGTTGTCATTTTGGGCTGTGGAGCAGAAAAACAAGCAGCTAACTTCATTACACTGTGAGTATTATGTTTTTTTGTTCATCTGTTTGTTTGCCTTTACTGTAAAAAAGTACAAGTAAAGCAACATTGGCATTTTAAATAATGTTATAGTGCAAATATGCAAATAATCTAAGATTTTTGCTAACCTTGGTGTTTTTAGGGCAGTTTTTACCAATGTGCACTGCAGTGTGATATTTCTGTCTATGAATTAACCGAAGCATTTTAGAGTGTAGAATTGCTCGTAAACTCTATGTCTTTATCACGTATAATTTGTCTTTATCACGTAAAAATTGTAAATTGTTGGTGGTACATGGGTTATTAGCAGGATATTAAGAATGTAACAACGTGAAGAATAAAAACAATGTGAACAGAAAGTAGTCCTTATCTTCCATTGTAAGTAATGAAGTATTAGAAAACTAGATGATCTGTTGACAATACTATCCAATCAATGAATGACAACCCGCATTAATAAAAGAAGATTTTTTTTAACACAATATATAAGTTTTCCATGGCTTGTTCTTGAGCTCTAAGTTGTCTTTGTTGCTCCACACACAAGAGGGTAGGGTTAACTTTGAGCATTCAAAGAACTGTCTGTGCCTCCCAGTCTCCCAAAAGGGCCCACCTGAGAGTATAAAACACTCAAGCTGAAGTACAAAAAAGTCAGTCTCATTTCTGAGTGCTCCCAGTTGACCCAAAAGGAGGGGGCTTCAACGAACCCATCATGGGGGACTCAAAGCTCTGCCTTTTACTGCTCCTCAGTACATCTGCCTTGACTTGTGAGTTGTTCTTAAAATCTTTCCGTTTAAAAAAGTATTTTTTTACAGTGTTCAAAGGGTTGCAAAAAATATCAGCATACTGTAGTCTGTGCAGAACTGTTTAATGAAGGTTAAAAATAACATGCCTCATGTACAAAAATTGGCAAAACAGAAAAACATCTTTTGTTACTTATCTATGTGTGAATCCTTGCTAGGCTGTTATTATTAGGCTTTGTAGATGGGTGTAAGTTGTAGTGCATTTTGCTTTAGTTGTATTACAGGTGCTAAAACAAATGATTAATCTATTTTCCAGTTGCCCAAGAACAAGATCAACCAGCCTGTCTCTGTAAGTTCATTTTGATGTTGACGCCAAGTTTGCACAGTAGCAGTAGTTTCCAAAAGATAACTAGTAAATGATTTCTCATTACTCTAATCTCATCTCTTCTAGTGGCTCAAAGGTACAAGAGCCTACACAAGTATGAATACCGATATGAAGCTGAATCTCTGAATGCCATCAACGGAGCCTCACATCTCAAGAATGGACACAAGGCTTCCTGCAAGGTATGAGAAACACGTCACAATGATGCTAAATCATCAGTTTTTCCCGTTACATTTCATGTATTTCAGAGAGAAAAATTTCCCTTCTCTCACAGGTTAAAATTGAAGTGCCTCAGACTTGTAGTTTCATTGTACGCACTACTGACTGCAGGCTGAGTGAAGTTGTCGACACTGACGCACAGGGTAACCCTATGTTTGCCAACAGCCCCAGCTCTGATACCTTCGCTGCCGAAATGGAAAAGTATGTAATTTCTCCATGACAATTCATACCATTAAAAAAAAAAGTGGTATATTTGGAGAGTGTGCACCTTTTTTTTAAAGGTATCCCCTGAAGGTTGTGATTGAAGGTTTGTATGATGTGAAACTGTACCCTGAGGACGGTGAAACAACGACTGTCCTGAACTTTAAGAGGGGTATCATCTCTGCACTGGCTGTTCCTGCGCTGGAAGAAGACAAGAACAAGAATATGGTACAATACTTTAACAAGGAAATATGCACAGCTGGATTAAAAATATCACTGTTAAATCACATTTTATATTTATTAAAAATGGTTGTAATCATGCATTATAAATGTTTATTTATTTCATCTAATTGTTACCATATTCACTGCAGCCTACAATCCATGGCAAGTGCAAGACCCATTACAATGTAAATACTAGAGAAGACATTGCAACTGACGTCAGCCTAAACAGGGATCTGTCCAGATGTGACAAATTCGTCCCAATGAGAGATCACACCAGCCCCCTGGCTCTTATCACCGGCATGGTAAGGCACTCAAAGACAAGCTGTGAGCTGAAAACTTTAAACACTATGACAAATCAAAAGAGAAACTCTACCTTTGTTTGTAGTACTGTGATATTAATATGTCTTAACACAGGGTGGTTATGTTTAAGCTATAATGGAAAGAGTAAACAATATTAGTCTTTACTTTTGCAAAAAATGTGCCTACATAAATATCCACGATGCTAACATCCTCATCTATCATTTTTAAGCACTACCCTCTTGCTCAGCTGATCAGAAGCTCCCAAACCTGCAATTACAGGTTTGACAATGAGAAAAAACACATGACCTTTGGGTCCTGCACCGAGAACCACATCCTCATTCCCTTCTCATATAAGTAAGTCAAACCTTGTACTAGACTCTATTGAATGCTCTGCTATGTAACTACACACAGGGATGTGCATTTGAGTTTGTTTTTATCCCTGATTTCTATATTTAAGGAGAGAATATGGAGTTGCCAATGTTGGAAAGCAAGAGCTGACTCTGGTTAAAGTTTCTCCTCACAATGACAGAATCTTTGTTCATGGTAAAACTTTTTTGTTTAAATGCTTTGTTTTGATTTATTATAACTAAAAGGTAGCACAAATTCATGATAATCTTTGTGTTTGTCTGCTAAGGTGTCCTTGTCACGGATCTCCACATGGAGGCTGTTGAGGACAAGAGTTTTGTACAGGATAAAGATGCAGTTCTGAATCTCATGAGAGAACTGGACAGTCTGCCTGAGAACGAGGGTGAGAGGAGGGCTCCCCTGTTCCACAAGCTTGTCTCAATGGTCCGTGGAATGAAAACAGAAACCTTGAGTGCGGCACTCCCTGAGGCTTTTGCGGTGTCCCGAGTCCTCACATACCAGGTACTGTCTCAGTGTGGAACTCCTGAATGCAGCAGTGCCATCATGAAGATCCTCAGGACCTTTGACACCAACTCTCTTGAGGTTGATGCGACTGTCTTTGCTTTGGGACTCGTGTCCAATCCTTCTGCACTCTTGATCCACGATATGCTCGAGATGGTCAAATACAAACCAAGCAAGCCTGTCATGTATGCTCTAAGCAACGTTGTAAAGAGGTGAGCAAATTAAATCAGACTTTATTCAAGGAAAAATGTCTCGATAATATTTTACAAATTATTTTTTTGTGAAATACATTTTAGAGGCTAAGTATTGTGTTTTCCCTTTTAACAGGTTTTACAAATCTGAAGAAAAACTAATTCCTGAGATTCACTCTGTTGCTGAGTTCATGGCTTCCCAGTTGGGTGACTGCTCTGGAGACAAAGACAAAACTTTTATGACACTCAGGGTAGGCATTTTGCCCATAACTGCAAACTAGAATACTCTTACTTTAAAAATAAAGTTAGAGAATTACTTTTATGATAAGTATGATCGTTTGAAGCATTTTACCATTTTTTAAATTATTTATGCAAACTGGATTTGGTTTTGTCAAAATCAAATATTTTGCAGAAATATCTTTAATTCTTTAAAATACAAAAATATATCAATGCATATCAAATCTTGACAATACCATGTTTTTATTAGATGCATAAAATTAGGTTTTAGTCCTCTGCAAGGCAACAATGACTACAACATAACATCTGATACCCGGTCTTTAAGTCATTAGCAGCTTCTGATCCTAAAGTCAAGCAAACACTGCGGCATCACTGAGTTACAAACTGTCTAAATTCTTTCATCTTTAATAAAATGATCAGTGTGGAAGCTTTACCAGGTGTAACAATTAAGTTTAACATCCAGGCATCCACCAAAACAGAATTTATGACTTTTAGCACAGTTCAAAGTTAGCAGGGAGTTAGCTCATTAGTTTCCATCTAAACGTATAATACCATGTTCTGACTGAAGAATTTCTGAAAATTTAAAACGCACAGTTCTGCTATCACTTCTGACATAAATAAAGACAGAAAACTAAACAGCAGTGACATTTGTAGGGTTACTTGATTGGGCTCACCTGTATGAGCTTGTGAAGCAAGTATGAATGTATCTTCTTCCTCATATGTAGATTATTTGCTTTACTTTTAATCTTAGGTTATTGGAAACATGGCTCCAGCTGTGGTACCTGCTAGTCCAGCACTCAGGACTGCTGTGATCGACTGTGTGAACAAACCTACGGCTTCTATGGCTGTGCAACAAGCTGCAATTCAAGTGTACAGGCTGACTCCTCTCCCTGAGGAGGTAACTGACTTTTTATTTAAGAAAACTTTCTTTTAGAAATTCTTAAAAGAGTAGTTCTCAAATAGTTAACTGATCACTTGCAGAAATGGTTTATTTGAAGAATTTCAGTCAGAATTTACAGTGCAACAAAGTTGCTGAAATTGATGATCCCAAACCATCCTTTATTTAAGCTGCTATAGCCTCCTAGTGCTGCAGGACTTATTGTGATCCACTATGATTCACTGTCATACACTGTGAGCACTTCTTAACCATTCTACTCATCTCTTTTGTCTTCCCACATCATGGGCATGAATGTCATGTTAATTTTATGAGTTTAATGATTCCTTTGAATGCCAACAAACTACCAAAAGTATCTTTGAGGTGCATCTTTCATAGGACACATTTAATCAAATATTAATTGGGGTGTATTCATACTTTTAGACAATCATTCCACCCTGGAAAAATACAATTTCAAAGAAATTATTACAAGCCCCAAAATTACTGTGACATTCCTGCCCAATGCAGCATGTCATTAAATTTTGTCCCCTTTCAAATCAGACAATTAGTCGGACGCATATAATGACTTTGTCTTTTTTACACTTATTTTTTTAATGTACTTTGGCCACAGAGGAGAGAGGAGTTTATGCAGGTTTTTCTGGACAGCACTAGTCCCATGCAAAAACGTATTGCTGCATATCTGGTACTTATGAAGAACCCTCAGCCAAGTGAACTTGCCCAGATAGTGAATGCCTTGCCCAATACACAGGACCCACAAGTCAAGAGCTTTGTCATCTCCCACATTACCAACATTTTATCCTCATCTGGGTCAGAGACCCAAGCGTAAGTGAAAATTATTGGTAAATAGAAAGTTGCTATTCCAATTCAGTCACAATACCTCAACTATTATTTTTCAACAGGCTGAGACATAAGCTTCAAGATGCCATTCAGGGTAATGAGATTGGGTCCATTATGGACCCCACAAAGTTCTCTCGTAACTACAAGATTGGATCTTTGGAGGGCAATATGATCTTTGAGGGTACAAGCTACCTACCCAAGGAGGTCATGCTTGAAATGACTCTCAAGGCATTTGGCTATGACATTGACATGATGGAGGTGATAATTTTGAGCCATTTACTGCAAATTGAGACACTGTTTTGAAATGTTAGGTTTAACAGAATAAATCTGTCACCTGTGAAGATCGGTATGGAGGGGACAGGATTTGAGCCGACTATTGAAGCTTTGTTTGGAGAAAATGGATTCTTCCCTGACACTGCCATGAAGACTATGTATTTTGTGTCTGACAACATGCCACAAAGAATCCGCGAGGTCATGCAGAACGTGATCCCTGCTTTCAACATGGACAGGATAAATAGACAGGTATTCAGTCGTTCGATTGCTGGGGTCTCTCTATGTTAGACATATTAGGGTCTCTACCTTACAATACCTTACAATATTAAACACCTTGAGATCACTGCTGTTGTGATTAGACATGATATGAATTGAATTAAATTGAATTGAATTGAATTGAAAGTATCCAGAGCAATCTGCTTTACATTAGTCAGACTGTAAATTAATTATGGACTTTTTCAGTGGGTAACATTTAAAATTGTTGGCCTATATTTTGGCCTCCCAGAACCTGATGAAGGAGATTGGACAAAATCTCAACAAACTGGTGAAAGAGCTGAAGACCATGCAGTCTCCAGAAGCAATGGTTTATCTGAGACTTTTGGGAAATGAGCTGGGATATCTGAAGACCAATGAAATGGAGGAGATGGCCTACTCTGCTGCTATGATGATTAACAACATGTTCAAGATGTTCCCAACTGATGTAAGATAAAGTTAAATGACATTCACAGTGATCAATCAATGATTTAATGCTGATGATTTAAACATTCTATTATACATGTGTTTTTATTTTCCACAGTTAATTAGAGCACTAATGGTGAACTCTGACAACACAATCTTTGCCCACTACATCTTCATGGACAATGAGTTCTTTCTGCCTACTGTCACTGGTGTGCCTCTAAGGATTGCACTCTCTGGTACTTTCACACCCGGTATCAAGGGTGGATTGAGGATTGCTCGTGACATGGTAATTCTCCATAAATATGTTTAAATGTCACCTGTTGGGGTTTTTTTTTTTTCACCACATCTTCACAGGTGTTAACCTTTCCCGTTTCCACACAGAGTGAAGTGACCTTCATGCCCTCTGCTGGTATTGAGTTTGTAACTCAGATTGGCTCCCACATCCCTGAATATGTCAACTCTGGATTAGAAATGCACACCAACATTTTCCATGAGAGTGGCCTCCATGCCAAGATCACCTTTGCTCATGATAATATTAAGCTGACCATCCCTGCTCCAATAAGCCCAACAAAGCTCATCAAAATGACGTAAGCGAAAGCTAAACCTTTTATATATTATGTAACTTTTCTCCATCATGAATGCAGAGAAAACAGCTGATTAAATCTTACCTTGAGGTTTAAACTGGAGAATGTTTGTCGAAGTAAAATGAGCAAGCTTTGTTTCTGTATATCTTTGATTAAGTTAATTTAAAACAGTATTACATTTTACCTTTGCTACAATTCCTATTTAGAAACAACCTTGTGGCTGTGACTGGATCAGAGGTGAAGACCATCCCTCCTATGGTGAGGGACAAGGTTGATGTTAGTGAGTGTAGTCCTGTCTTTGTGGGAATGAAATACTGCACTGCTCTGCAATACGTTGACGCTTCCTCTGAGGAGACAGCGCCGTACTTCCCCCTCACTGGAGACAGCAAGTGTGTAGAATATTCTTAACCACCAGCAAATAATTGTTTCTTAAATTAAATAATTTAATAAATAAATACTGTCAATTTAACTTAACAGATATGTTGTGGAGCTGCACCCAACTGGTGAAGTTTCAGAGTACACAGCCACTATTGCCTATGAACTTCTCAGCGAGGGAGACAACGGCCGGCAGAAAGTTGATTCTTTGAAGTTTATTCTAAAAGCTGACGGTAATGTACAATATTTCATATTTTTTTTATCCTTTTAACTGGTTTACAGTTAAATCATAATTTTTTGGACAAAGACAACATTTTTATAATTTTGTCTTCTTAGGTTTTACAGATTATGTGACATGCTTTCGATTATGAGCTGTTTTCTCTCCTTCCCCTACTTTTCTCTTTACATCAGTCTGTTGTCCAACAAATTATGAACTTAACTGTAACTTAGAGAAGGGGTAAAGTTATTTAAGTTGTCAACATCAGGTGCCGAGCCAACTGAAGCCAGAGCAGTCATGAAATACAACAGAAAGAGGCATGTTATCACTGCTGACATCCAGATCCCTGACTATGATGTGGAGGCTGGAGTCAGGCTGGGTGTTGTGGATGGAAACACGAAGGGCAGAGGAACTCATTCCATCTCTCTCGATTTTATAAACAAAAATGTTCCTCAGCTTTCCCTGGTTGGTCGTGCCAAGTAAGAAAGCAACTACAGATCACTGACAAAAGGTTTTTAATCCCGCTGCTGTGATTATCAGCAAGATGTAAATGTTTTATATCTTTCAGTCTGAAGGCCATGAAGGAAGGTATGCTCCAAGTCCAACTTCTGGTCCCATCAATCAGTACTGATGCCACTATCACAGCTACAATGAAACGTGATGAAGAAGTGGAACTGGAGCTTAAAAGTGAACTCAAGGTCATGGATGCCAGCTCTGAGCAGAAAATCAATGTCAAATATGGTAAACTGCTTTTTCAGTTACACTGTTCAAAATATCCCATCACAAGTTATTTTACACCTTTGCATATTGTTGCTTTTTGTATCGAGCTATGAAAAATGATATCCTCCTATCTGTAGAAATATCTGTGACTCTGAACATCATAGTTAATAATTGGAGCCTAAAAAGATGGTTTTACTGACTATTTAAAGGAAACTTGGCCTGAGAGGGCTATGATCAAGACAGAGTGGAAAAAGTTGACACATTTCTAATAGCTATATGCAGGCTATGATATAATCTTTAAAAAAAAAAGATTTGAATTTGATTTTTCTTATAAAATAACTTTGTTCTGGATTTTATTCAGTGCTCTCTTCTTTATCATTTTAGACACCACAAAAATTGAGGTTGAGGTCACGTCTTATGTGAACACTAAGACCACTATGTTGCCTAAGGGTGACTTGATTAAAAATTATGGCAATGAGCTTCTTGACATGCAAGTGGGACAAACTGACATGAAAGTTCGTCATATCTTCAAGAAGTTTGTGGAGGTATACATATTTGCTCAATTATACAAATGTTCTTTCCTTAAAAAAAAACATGGACTCAGAATCAGTACTTTATTAATCCCAGAGGAAATTTTGTAACTGTGCACATAATAATGGTTATCTATTTTCAGGCAGCAAACAATTATATGGAAAAGATTGGTGCTGATTTCCCTTGCATTCAGAACTTCAGAGTGCCTGACATGCCAGAGATTTCCCTACCAGAGATACTATTCCTGAATGCGTAAGTGTATTAAACCTCATGGTTAATATTAAAACTGTCCAATTTTTCTCCCTAAAAAACCCACATATTTACTTTTGTCTTTTCAATAGTGAGGCAACGGCTATCTATTACATAAACAATAATCACTTCACAATTGCTATTCCGGTGCCTCTTGGAGGAAAGTCGACAGA
Organism: Pelvicachromis taeniatus; assembly: GCA_015108175.1. NCBI lineage: Eukaryota > Metazoa > Chordata > Actinopteri > Cichliformes > Cichlidae > Pelvicachromis > Pelvicachromis taeniatus. Next base: position 36,954 of record VURO01008185.1, read on the forward strand.
AGAACTTAACTTCCCACCAGCTTTGACCACTCCAGGCCTGTCGCTACACCAGTATGGACTGGAAATCGCCTCTATGGAGATTCCCATCCCAGAGTTTGTTGTTCCTGACAGCATCACTCTGTCTATTCCTCTGTTTGGTAGAGCTGAGGTTTCAACAGTGATGAAAAGTAACTTATATGATACAGAGGCCTCTGTGGCTTTCGGCCTAGACCTTGAAGAATCAGAAAGCTACTCAGCCAAGTTTGACATCAAAGGAACCTCCCCAATCGACATTCTTTCAATAAAGCTTGAAGGTACTTCACACTGAAGATCACTCATAAATTTAAAATCATTAACTTGTAGTTCAAAGAAAGTGCTGTTTTTTGTGTTGGAATAGTTTTCAAGAGATTTTACATATGGATATTGTATACAAGCAATTTTATTTTCTTTGTGGCTTTTTTTTCTAGGGTCAGGAAAAGTGGCTACTACTGATTCCATCAAAGCCCAATTTGAAAGTTCTTTGACCCACAAATTCATTGAGGCTAGTATCAGCATTGTTGAGGATGCAGTCATTTCTGATGCAATTAATTTGAAATCAAACACCAAGATAGAAGCCAGAAGTCCACTTGGTCTCCATGTTGTCACCGAGCACACTGGTATGGCTGGAATAAACCATGAAGAAATGTCTGCTGACAACAAATTTGAGGTGACATTTGAAGCTGGTCCCATTTATGGCAAGACCCTCTCAATCCAGTCCTTATCCGTCTTCCCATTCAGGCCTGAAGTAAAGTTTGATTCTAATTTTCAAGTATATTCCCCACTTGTTAAGGTCCAGAACGTAATTACAGGAACCTATCTCAATGGGGAAGTCTCAGTTGTGTCTAACACCAATGCCTTTAATGTCATCACTCATAATGCTGAGCTTTCCATCAGAGACAGCAGGGTGAAACTGAAATGTGCTGCAAATGCCTTTGCTCTTGGCATGAAGATGCAAAATCAAATGGAAGCCTCTGCTGGTGCTGGTGAAGTCATCTTGAAGATGGAAACAAACGCAGACCACTCTGAAAATCATGTTTACTCTTTGATGACTGCCTCTCTTGATGTCAGTGGTCTGGCTATAAATAGTGATGCCAATGTGAAGCTTCTTGAAAATGTAGCTACTCATAAGGTCACTCTGAGAATGAATAGAGATGGTTTCACCACGAGAGGAACAACTACTCTCCATAGCCCACTGTCCATGGAAAACACCTTTGATGCCGAGGTCGATGCTACAAGAGCTACTCTATCCATTACCAACAGGGCTGCAATGCATGATATGAAGGTTGACAATACTAACAATTTGACCATAGCATTCTCCAGCCTTAAATTCAACTCAAAGGCTGAAGCCTCTGCAAGGGATTATGCCTCTTACACTCATGTTATCACCTTCGACCTGAACCCCCACAGTGTTTCTTCCAATGTTAACAACAATCTAAAACTCCTGAGTGCTAACTTTATTAATGAGGCACAGCTGCAGGCAGGACTTGGCAAGATGGATCTGAGTGGAGTTTTGAAAGCCAAGGATGGTGAGGAAGAGATCAAGCACACCTATCAGATCAATTATGGTGATATGAGCGCTAATGCAAAGTGCAGCACCACTGGAAAATTCCTCGGAACTCACATGAGTCACAACACTGAAGTTGAAGTTGCCGGCCTTGCTGCCATGATTACCAATGACGTCCGCCTCAACTCACAGCCAGTGCGTTTTAGCCACACTGTGCGTTGCAATGTTGTTCCTTTTGATTTCAACTTGGATGCCATATTGAATGCTGAAGGAGATATGACCATGTATGGAAGGCAGAGTGCCCAGATCTACAATAAGTTTCTCTTTAGAGCTCAGCCCATGGCTCTTGCCAGCTCAAATGAAGGCAGGGCATCCGTAACCCATCAACTGAGTAATGGGTTTTCCCTTGAGACCACATTTGACAACAAGATGATTACTTCTTTGTCACTCCAAGAGCAAAAGACTAGTTTTAAACTCAAGTCTAAAATGAATGAGCACGCCTTTGATCAAAATATAGAAGTTTATAACACTGCTCAGACAACTGGAATTGAGGTTTCTGGTACAATCCTTACAAACATTGTTAACACAGCTTCCACAGACAACCAGGAGTTCACTGTCTCTGGCTTCCTCAAATATGACAAGAACACAGATAGTCACGTAATTCAAATTGAAAATCTGCTTGTCCTCCTGGAGCACATCAAGGGATGTCTTGTGAATGTGGTAGACGCAATGCACCACTACATCAACAATGAGAATATAAAAGCTAAAGTTGAGGCTCTTCCACAGCATATACGTGAACTACTTACTGAATTGAATATAGAAGGCAAGATAATTCAACTAAAAGAGTTTTTAAGTAATTTAATTCAGAAATATACCATCTCCCTGAATGATGTGGAAACATTTTTGAGAAACCTAAGTGCTACTATTGAGAAACTATTAGCTAATCTCTCTGTTCACATCCAGAAGTTTGTTGATATGATGAATAAATCTATTTTTAGTGGCAATTTCCCTGAAACAATTATTCAAAAGTTCCAGGAATGGCTGAATAACCTTAATGACGAATATAATATCAAGCCCATTATTGTATATGTGATTGAAACCATAAGAGAAATCATCCAAGAGTTTGACTTGGAAAGGTTAAAGAGCAGCAGCTTTGCATTCCTACCTGATATTGATGCCAAGTATGAAATCAAAGCCAAACTACAGTCAATCCTCGTAGATATAAAACAGACATTGGAGAATTTTGACTTGAAAAAATTTGCTGCTGAGCTAAAGAGGTTCACGCCATCCATTGACTTAAAAGTTCAGATTGAATCATTAATGAGCTACATTCCCACGGAGATTCTCAGTGACATAACAGATTTCATTCGGAAAATTATTCAGGACTTTGACATCGTAAATAAGATTAACACAATAAATTCCCAATTAAGTGAACTGATTGCAAAGCTTGAGGCTGACAAAAATTTTCAAGCAATCTTAGATAAAGCTGTGGAGGTCGTGAAAAAGATCAGGATTGACAAAACCATCACTGATCTCGCCGTTATGATAAAGGAATTTTATACGTTTTTAACGGAAACCACTCAGTTTACTATTGAATACTGGAAAACAACTGAGATAAAAAGAATGATTGAACACATTAACATGCTTATTGAAATGATTGTGGAAGAGCTTAACTCATTTAATTATAGTAACTTTCTGGAGTTAGTTAATAGAATAATTGATCTGTCTGCAGAGATCACGAATGACATTATTAGAAGAAATGATATTCTCGAGATACTTGAGACAATACGAGATTTTGTCAATGTGGTGTTACTGTCTGTTCAAGAGCTTTCAGAACACTTAAGAGAAATCAAAGTAGCTGAAGTTTTTAAAACTCTAATGGATATCTTTGATGAAGTTGTGTTTAATACTCTTAAGAGAGTTGCCCAACTTGTCAAAGACAAAATTACAAGTCTGGACATTAAGGCTGAGGTTACCTCTTGTTTTGACTTTGTGAGTAAATACTACATAGAAGTTCTAAACGTTATAAATGGCATGGCCACCAATATCTTTGACATCATTATGAAGGTGCTACCTGACCAAAAAATTATTAGTGAGATTCAGCAGATCATTAATGGGCTTTTCACTGAACTTAGAAAAGCTGAGATCAACATGCCATCATTCACTATTCCTCTAACCAACCTTGTTGTGCCTCCCATGGAGTTAAGTATAGATAAGCTGTCACAGTTTGATATCCCAACTCAAGTTGACATCCCTGAGTTCACTATCTTGCGGTTACACACCATTAAAGCCACCACAATCTCCATTAATGACATCAAGCACAAAATTATTGAACTTATTGATTTAATTGTAAACTTTAAGATTAGCATGTTTGACATTGATGCTTTCTTTGGAGACTTGACAATGAACTACCTTCCTTCTATCCCTGAGTTAACCCTTCCAGAGATTGCTTTTTCTGAGATCTCATTCCCTAAAATGCCACAAGTTCCTACAGAAAAACTTGCCAAGCTTATTCAAGTCCCTGAAATAAGCTTGCCAACCTTTCCGGTTGAAATTGTGGTCCCAGCGTTTGGCAAACTCTTTGGTGAGCTCAAACTCCAGACTCCCATCTACACAATGCAGACATCTGCTGAGTTTAAGAACGCAACTGAGAATGCAATGACGCCTCAATTCAAGGGATTTTTCACTTCCAGTGGAAACTCTCCAAATTTTGAAATTCTCAATTACAAACTAGATTCCACTGCTCGTATTGCAATTCCAAAAATGAGACGCATTGTCTTTGGAGAGACAGTAAAGTTCACGCACGTTTTTCTTGGAGTTGAAAATCAGGCATCTGTCACTCTCTATGGCCTAACAGCTCAGGCCCAAACAAAGACTCAAATTAAGGTCACTACTGCACCTTACACTTGTACCTTTGTAAACATCGCCTTTATTGCTAGGGAAGGGGGAATGACTGCTTCTCTTGATACAACTTACACACATTTAGTGGACCTTCAAATTGGCATTCATGCCATTGTCAGAAATGAGGTAACACTAAAACAGAAATCACTTGTTCGCCAAGATGGCTACACACTTACTCTAACAGCTGACAATACAGGAGTGTATAATGGTGATGATAGCCACAACAGCAAGTTAGATTTGTCATTTACTCCCAGCATTGTCACCATATCTTTCAGTGGTGACACAGACTGTCCCATGTTAAAGATGAAACAAGATTTTAGTGCTGAAATTGGCACATTTTCCTACTTAAAGTTTAATGTCCGCAATGAGGCAGAAGCACCAATTATTAAGAACAGTCTTCTTGTTGCATCTGGACTTGCAAACCTTCACGATATGAAGATTGAGTTGAAAGCAAACAAAGACACTGAACTCTATGGTGCAGTCACTGGTAGACTTTCCAATGCAATAAGCATTATAGCTCACCCTGGTGAGTTTTTCTTTGAATTTCAAAACAAAGGAAATGCTGGGGTCAACTATTTTGAATATCCGATTGCTAAAATAGAACTACAGAATGATTACTTGGCCCACATCAATCCTGACAGTCAAAAGATGAACACAGTCATTCTGACTCGTTTTAACAAGTACAAAATCTTGTACAACTTTACTCTTGAAAATAATGTAAATGAAGCTGGAATCTTTGCTGCCATTGAAAGTGTGGCTAGTCTCGACTTTCTGAAATTCCCCATCAGTGTTCCTGAGATTGATCTGCCTTTTGTTGATTTTCATACTCCCGCCATCAGTGATCTGAACTTGTATGAGCAGGCTGGATTGGACAACATTTTGACTACCACTGACCAGTTTCTGGATGTGAATACTAAGATTGTTTACCAGAAAAGCAAAGCAGACCCACTTGTTGATATGATGGGCTTGATCCAAATTCCGTCTGTGGGTAATCTAATAACAGAACTGTCTGTCAAGTCTGCCATTATTAATCTGATTGCTAATGCCATAATGTATACAGAAGAAGATCTTGTGTTCCATCTTGAAGCTACCACAACCTCAGTGTTTGAAGACCTTCAAGCCAAACTTGCTGGCACTAGTAGTCTTACCACCAAGAGGGGATTTAAGATGGCTAACTCCCTGTCCCTAGAAAACACTTGTATTGCAGGAACTCATGACAGCATCATCAGTCTGGATGCTGATACTTTTGATACTGAAGTCTCTGTGGCAACAGCTGCAAATATTGCCCTGCCGATACTAAACATGCAAGCAAGCCAAAAACTGAATGCAGACACAAAAAACAATGTAAATGCCATTTCCACCTTGAGGATAATTGGTAATTTGAATATTCCTGTGATCAAAACTGTTGGAAAAGCTGAGGCAGACTACAGGCTGAAGCTTGAAGGAACCTCTAAATATATTTCAATGGAGTCCTCTACTAGAGCAAACATGGACGGCACAGTCTATGAAGACTATCTTCTTTTTGGATTGCTGGATAAGGAAGCTACTGTGTTCCTGAATAAAGATGCCCTACGCTCAACTTCTAAAGTTATTTTTGATACCAAGTTTAACCATGGTACAACCAAAGTCATTGATATGGATGTAAATGAGAATCTTTCCATTGAAGCCTCCATGAGTCGTTTATACGCAGTGCTGAAGTATACTGGCAACAATGAGGCAAACCTGTTCAACTTCAAAACCAAGGGGAAGCATATTGCCCAAGGCGAAATGGATTTTACACCAGCCTCCTTGATTGTCGATATTGACATTGACATGTCTCAGCCAACCAGCATGGGTGACTTTGCTATCTCTGAGAAGACTGCTGTTAAAGTAACAGCTGCCAAGCAGCACATCTTTACTAATTCTACACTTCGCAGCCCACTGTACACTACAAGCATGGCAGCTGAAGTAGAATGCAGTGCTCCTGTCATCAGAGCAGTTGCTAAATCCTCTGCAACCTCTGCTTTTGTGGTCTTGGAATACAACATGGATGGTGAGTTTATTAAAATCCCCCAAAACCTTTATCTGCCTTTATCTTTTTTTTTTTTTTCAAACACTGTTGAGCACTAAATTTGATTACATTTCTTTTTATAGCTTCTTCTACTGTAAACATGGAGAATGAAGCTTTCAACATCATTAACAAAATCACACTGACACATGCTGACCTGACTGTGAATGTCAACCATGCCATTACGCAGGCTATGAGGTAATAATCAATATGTTTGTTTTAAAATGTGTTATTTTAGGGGAATGCAGCAAGCTGATTGCATGTTAATGTTCAAATTTCGTTGTGTATTTTCATATATAAGTGTTTAAAATTATTTTGCATGTAATAACAGATAAGGAACAATTGTGATTTCCATATTTCCTTTTATTCCAGTGTTCAACAACATGCACTGAATGTGGACTTCGTCAGTCATACTTTCACTGATGTGAACCTTCGCTATGCTACACACAGCGATGGTTTCAGTGCCTCAGTATCTTCTCCAGCCGCTGGCCTTCTGGGCCTTCAGTTCAATGGTGCTGTCCCATCCCAGATGAGTGCAAAAGTCTATGGCCGTTACCCTGTAAGTATTGTTAGCAAGATCAAATACAGTGGACATGAGGAAGAAAGGTATTGGATCAAATGGCTAGGCAGACAGCTGGGAAAGATGTGCAACATGTTAGGGTATCTAATGACAGAGATGAAAATGTAAAACCCCTACATATCACATGTGTGTGAATGAGAAGGAGACAAGTGGAAAGGTTAAAATACAAGGAGTAGATGGGTAGTAGATAGACCTGCTATGGTCTGAAGACAATGGCGCTCACAAGAAGATACAAGATGACACTGAAGATGTTAAGATTTTTAGGGACAGCGTAGGTTGATTGGTTTACAGACAAAGTTGGAGAGTCAAGGTTGAGATGGTACAGAGGAGAGATAGTCAATATATATTGAACAAAAGTTGTTGTCAGAGAGAAGGTCCTCAGAAGAGGTTTATAAATGAAGTAAAAGAAGAGGATTGGTGTGACAGAAGAGAAGCCAGAGGATAGTATGGTATGAAGGCAGAAGCGCCACAGTGGTGACCCCTAAAAGGATCAGCTGAAAGAAGAAGAATTTCAGTACAATGGTAAATTAAGATTTTGATTTCTAAATGTTACTTTCTTTTGTCTTTTTTTTTTTTTTTTTTTTTTTTTTTTCCCCAGAGGT
>VURO01008185.1:44625-56581 GCA_015108175.1 Pelvicachromis taeniatus
GATGATGTTGACATCTTGGTCATCAGATCTACTCCCAAGGATAACGACAAGATGAACCTACAGATTGTTTACAACATGGAGACACCCAAAACAATACTCTCTCAGATCAATATGAGATTTCCTTCCATAACCTCAACATTGAAAGAGTTTACTGAAAAGTATCAGTTCACACAGTCCATGAAGATGTTAAAGGACTCTGTCATTAACCACATCAATGAAGTCTATAATACTGCAAACAGTTACAATGATCAAATGAGCCAGCTTTCAATTTACTTCAGGAACACCATTGTACAATACCAGAAAACTGTCCAGGTCTTCCTAAATGCTGTCATTAAGGTCTTAAGGGAGACCAGGTTCAAAGTGCCTGGGTCAGATGAGATGACCACTCTCCCTGAGGTCTTAAAGAAGCTAACTAGCAGCATTGCTGATATGCTAGAAGTAACCATTCAGATTATCTATGAGAACATGGAGGCTGCTTATAAATTTTTTGTTGAAAGGTTGAGCAAAGTGAAAATGCAGATGCCGGTTGGTGATGCAGTCACTGGAGGGCAGATGATAGAGCAAGCCAAAAAAGCTTCCAAGCAAATCTTTGAGGAAATGGTGAATTTTGTAAAAAATATGGAGAGTCTTGACACAATGCTAGTGAAAATAGGTGAGACCCTGGAGGATATTGTTGAGAAATCGCAGGAATTTGTAGACTCTCTCAAGTCAGACTATTTAGATGCAATGTTTGTCAATATCAATCAGCTCTATCGTAACTTTGTCAAAATCCTAAAGAACGTAGTTGACCAGATCTCTGACTTCACTTTGGAGGATTTCAACATGGTGTGCAAGTACATTATGGATGTGTTCATATATGTGCTAGGTCAGTTCAATGATGTGGTTCATGAAGTTCTGCAGCAAGCTTCAGAGGAAGTTCAAGCCCACGTGACAGTCAGAGATGGAAAGCTTGAGATTGACCTTCCATTTCACTTTCAACAGTAAAGTATCAAAGAGTGAAGCCTAAGTACATAGGAAACACTACCATCCATTCAGAGCACATTCTTGGAAAGAGTGCAGACAAATAGCTTTTAAATATTTATAACAATAAGTTCAACACCGGCTACACCATTAATGAAGATGGTTTACTTTGTAGAAACACATGTAAAACATGTAAAATGTTACTCAAACTCACCTTCAAGCATAGACTGAGAAGCATTAATAAAATCCATTAATGCAGTCTGTAAATGTCTGATTTATTGCTTTGTGATTTTTTTTTATTTACATCCAAACTCAATTAATTAAGGAAAAGTGTCAAACTACAAAAAAAAATCTTCATGTTAAGCTGCAGCTTACATTAGTGATCATCAGAATTGTCCAATAATGTCAGTGGAGTTGGAATAAATATTCATATCTTTTAATCTCTTCAGGTGCAACATCAGGACAAAGCTTTACATGAATTTCTAAGGCTGAGGTGTTAATTCATTTAACAAAGGGGCACATTAGAAACTGGGACTGTTGTGGACAGCTGCACCAAAAAGATGAACTCAGTTCTGCTCAATATTAATTTTATCTATTGATAAACTGTTACTGGTAAGAGTATATGTGACAGATAAGTCATGAAAATGTGACATAGAACAGTAAAAATATTAAGAGTTTATCAGTCTTTAATCAGCTTTCCCAAAAACAACTGGGAACAAAATGTGCATGCTGTCGCAAAATTCCAAAGACTTTTATTTTATCCATTGCGATTTTACTTGTAGTTTAATTACTTCATCTTCAGTTTTTAAGAAAGTTTTTGTTTCTCCGTGTTCTAAATGTTCGGGAATAAGTAGATTAAAGTCAGACTTGTGTCTAAAGTGGACATTTTATTTGTATAGCACCACTTCACAACCACAGTCACCTGAGTGCACGTTTTATTGTAACAGTAAGAAAACCCAAATAATTGAACAGTCCCCTATGAGCAATTACATGGCGACAGTGTGAACGAATACTCGCCTTTAACATGAGAACCCTTCAGCAGAAATTGGCCATCTGCCACAGCTGTCCTTTTTTTTAATTTATTATTATTTAAAACTGTTAAACTACACAAAAATATTGCTTTTTGTTTAACAGCAGTTTGTTTGACCCATAGTGCTTTTCAAATGCAACATTAGTTTCACTGGACTTATGCATGCACTCATGCATATATTCTACAGATAGTTCCACAAGAGAAACTGGGACTGTTGTGGAGGGCCACAACAACAAGCTAAACTTAATTTGTGATTCGATTATTAACTTTGTCTTTAATAAACTTCTACTGGTAGACATAGATGTTACAGTTAGGTAATGAAAATGTGAAATAGGCAAAGTACAAACATAAATATGTTCATCATTACTTAATCAACATTTCTAAAGGCAAATGTGCATTTCTATTCAATATTTCAGACTTTAGTCAAATCTATTTTAAGCTTGAGCAAGTGCATGAAAATCAAGTTCTGTGAAGAAAAGTGATCATCACTGAGAGAGACTCCAAATCTGGATTTGTTAAACTTCTTCACTGAGAATGTCTGTCACATATGAACACAGGTGGCAAAAGTACAGACTTTCTTTACTTAAGTAGAAATACAGATACCTTTATTAAAAAATACTCCAGTAAAAGTTGAAGTACTGAAGCAACTTTTTTACTCAAGTAAAAGTAATAAAGTACAGGCTCTGAAATGTACTCAAAGTAAGAAAGAAAGTATCTCCTTAAAGGACATTTCTACTCATTTTTATCCAAATGTAACTGAAGCTTGTGCTATATTAATATAATAATAAAATATTAGTAAATAAAAATACAAAATTATTCTCATTTAAATTCTAATTCTTATGTAGTTATGTATGTTGTGTAGGACACATGCAGTGAAAGAGACACCTGAACTCCTTCCAGCCCACCTCAATTCCAGAGCAAAACATCCGTTTTGAAAATGTAAGAAGTAGAAATGACAGATATTTGTGTTAAAATGTAGGGAGTAAAAGTAAAAAAATTGTCAGAAAAATAAGTACTCAAGTGAAGTATACATACCTGAAAATTCTACTTGAGTACAGTAATGAAGTATTTGTACTTTGTTACTTCTCACATCTGCATACAAAGGTAGATCCAAGGAGAACCAACATCTTCTAAGCATTTCTCCTGCCTGCAAAGTTTTCTCCTGTGAGAGAAGGATAAAAATCCAACAGTGATACTGACTGAAGGATATTCACGAACACAAACACGAATGCACCAATGCACTAATGTAATGCCTATTTGCAACCAGAGGGGGTCACTGGAACCCCTCTGGTTCCAGTGACAGCTCATATGATGTTGAATTAATGAGTACCAAAAATAGACTGGGCATTTGTCTTTTCATGGGTATGATGAAAAAAGTATGCCACAAAATTTATTGTAAAAAATAGAGTTAATTTATATCTTTGTCACTCAGTCACCAATTTCATTTAAATTCTTAACACGTTTCAGTAATTTCATTTTGTGTTAGAGTAAAAAAGAAATTAGATGTAAATAACTAACATGAAAAGCTTAAAGCTTACAGGGTTGTTGATTTTTTCTCAAATATATTTCACTGATGTGAAAATGTGTACCTTTTTGTTCTTCAGTGTTCAGGTTGTACATGACATAAAAATAATATGGCCAGGTCAGATTATCAGGTTCTAAATAAATTTAAACACAATCTCAAAAGACAACAGCAGATGAAGTATTACACTGTGTCTTTATTTATTTAACAAAAATTAAGTCCAAATTACAAAGACGTACATGAAAAACTAGGAGGGTAGGTAGCAGCCCAGTGCTAATCAAATGCATTTGATTAACTGATCATGAGCACCTTTATAAAAGCAGATGTTTGGGCAGTTTGTTGTGAGGAGCCTTCAGGTGTGTTAACACTGTGTCTAATAGGAAAGGTGTGATCAGTGATCTTCTCACAGTCTGGCAGATCAGAACTAACAAGACAAGGAAAGCAAATTCGACTACACTGACATTTGACACAGACTTTCAAACTAAAACATGAAACATAAGGAGGCATCAGACATGACAACATAAACTTGACTACATAAGATGCACAGACATTAAACACATAAAGGGTGAGGGAAACTTAAACACAAGGGGAATCTAAAATACAAAGAACTATAATGGCAACTTAGACGTAGTAGAACAAACTTAGAAAACCTAGGGGAATTAAACATAAACCATAAACGACAATATATAAGTATGAACTCAAAACGCTGGCTCAAGAGACCCAGGATCATGACAGATTTTGAAGCAATTGCTGCTGGTTAATCTGACTAGGCTTACAAGGTAATTTACAAACAATCTAAAGAGCATCATTCTGCTGTGAGAAAGATTATTCACATTCAAAACAACTGTCAGTCTTCTAAAGAGTGGACATCCCAACAAATTGCAATGCAATGCTCAGAGAAACCGCAAGAAAAATAACCACAAGCCCTATTTTAAACTCTGCAGGCCACAGTTAGCATCTTAAATGTTACAGTTTACATCAGTAAAATTCAAAAAGACTGTATGCCTCGTTTTTTTTAGAAGGCTTCCCAGGAGAAAGACTCTTCATACCAAAAAAGAACATTCACGATTCAAGATGGCAACACAGCTCAGGTGTAAAAGGTTGGACCTGAGCAGGACTTCTGGAACAATGTCTTTTGGGCAAACGAGACTAACGTGAATATGTTTGGTCATAAAGCACAGCACTGCGTTTGGTAAAAATCAAACAGCAGATTTGTACCGGCAGATCAAAGCCACTGTCAAACATGGGGGTGGATTAGTGACGATTTGAGTCCTTTATATACCCAAGTATTCTGGAGTCAGCTGTGAGGCTATCCAGCCAACAGCTAAAGCTTGCTTGAAACTGGATCAAGCAACAGGTCAATGATCCCAAGCACAACAGCAAATCTCCAACAGAATGACTAAAAAAGAAAAGAACAAGGTGTTGCAATGGTCCAGTCAAAGTCCAGACCTCAACCTGACTGAAATGCTGTGGTGAGACCTTAAGAGAGCTGTACATAAATCAATGCCCACAAACCTCAATGAACTGTAGCAACATTACAAAGTATGCGAAAATCGCTCCACAATGATGTAAGAGATTTATTATGTCATCCACAAAATGATTACTTCAATTTATTGCTACTAAAGGTGGCTCTACAAGCTACTGAATTATGGGGTATACTTGGATTTTCACACATTTTGGCTTAATTTTTGTTAAATTCAAAGTGACAGTGTGTAATATGTCTTGAGGTTTTTGTTCATCTGATGTTGTATTTAGATAACTGTAAAATATGCTGAGGACAGTAGGATTTTTGTTATGTCCTACACAAACTTTACAGTTAAAAGAGGGTATACCTTCTTCTTTCATATGATCGTAATTAATAGAAACATAGTCTCTGTATTGACTTCGTCACCGATGTATAAAACATTTTTATGTAAAATTTGCGTAAACAAGTCGTGGCAAACCAAGCACAGCTTCACCGCTAATAAAACTTTGAGGACCATTGCCAGAAACCGAAACCTTTGATCCATGACTGCCCTTCCATAGCAGTACAGGAACATGTTATCAAGTTCCTGAAGATAGTAGAAGGTACTCGTCAGTGAGATGTAGGACAGTGTTTTCCCAGTACTCTCCTTAAACAGTAGGTTTCCAAATGCTAAACAAATCAAGCCTCTTTTTGACCATAAACACGTAAACAAATATTGTGAAATTTACACAAACATTGCATTATGCAACATTTCGCAAGAAATTAAACCTCTAGTAAACAATAGCTGCAATTATTCATCATCTGGTGGGTTTAACATGTCTGTCTGGCCTTTCTTTACTCCATCTGTTGCACATGCTTATTTGGTTTTGTAAGACACATCCAAAGCCACCTTCCACAAGTTCAGTCTTGACCAAGGCAGAGAAGCCTCACATGCTCTCCTAAAGCTCCAAACATGTGTAATATTCTTGTCTCTCATGCTAAGGCAAGCTAAACAAATATTGGGTAACTGCTATTACCATGACTCAAATCACATAATTCAAACAGGCCTACATGCTGTAGCTATTCAGTAGCAGTGTGTGTGTTTGTTGCTTTCACTGCCTCACAGCATGTTACGCCCACACAGGTTTTTATATTTTTATTTGCTGTGTTAAACACGTCGAGTTCACATATAACTAAACGTGATATTTAAATAAAAATGCCTAGTTGTTGTTTGATACCCAAATACACTGTATATAAAATGCTTGCCAAAGATAAACAGACATTACTTAATACCGTGTTGTTCATCAGCTGACAGGAATTAACGTCTGCGTTGCTTTACTTTGATTCACCTGTTGCACATCCTGATCCAGTGTTACAGAAGCCATGCAAAGCTATTGTCCACAAGTTCAGTCTTGACCAGGTCAAATAATCTTTAAAGATTTCTTCCTAAAGCTGGTTTATCTGCCACTTTGTTGTCTTCCAACTCTGACATAAGCATGGCAAGTTACTTTATAGGCCCAGTACTAATTATGTCCAGTACTAGTAGATGCATTAGTCTTTTCTGCTTCAATACTAGAAGCATTAGATTTATGTAAAATGTACTTAAAATTGTTTTTTAAATATACTTTAATGCAAGGACCATGCCAAACAAAGATCATTCCATGCCCAGAAAGTATGCTCTAAACCTTTTATGCCTTTGAGGCAGTGATACATGAGACAGTGTGAAGAAACTTTCATCTATTTCAAATCCTATAAAATGCATTCAGTTTACAAGCTTTAAAAGGAAGTTAAGAATGAAAGGAATGAAAGAAACCTGAGATCTGGGTCTTATTTGGTCTCTGCATTAGCTTTTAATCCAAAGATTTTGAAATATTGTTCTTCTCTTGTTGCTTGTGAGAATTATCTGACGTTTCCGGTTCACAGGGATGAGTACAATATTTGTCTTGTTATGCAAAAAAACAAACAACAACAACAACAACAAGAAGAAACAGGCAGAAAATAGAGCACAGGAATGAGGTTTATTTGAGTGTAAAACTGCAACATGTTGCCTTCCTGTCATTCTAAAGGGTTAATGAGTAGGCACATTTGAGGGTGATATACTCTTACCTGACCATTTTTAATTATACTTTGCAAGCACCCCTGTTTGCCTTTAGAACTACCTTAATTCTTTCTGGCAACAAATCAACAAACTGCTGAAAATTCCTCTGAAATCTTCCTCCTTGTTGACTTGATAACATCACACAGTCGCCGCAGATTTGTATGTTTGTTTGTTGTTCTTAGCTGTGTATTGGCTGTAATCTTTCATACCAAGATATGTCCCTGATCTGTTGTCCATCAAATTCAAACTGAGCTAATATTTTTCTTTAATTGCACCTTTTCTAAGTCAAACATTCAATTTGTCATCCGTGGGTAAAATGCGTGGTTTGTGTCATCCGTATCATTGTGTTCTGTTATTATGTCCACTTTACACAACATCCCAACTTCTGGAGAAATTGAATTGGCTTTTAGCTTAGTGCATCGTATTCATTTTAATATTTATCATGAGAATATATCAGGATTGAGGTTAAAGACAGTAAATCTTTAGTTATCCATTCGCATATTGTTACATTTGACAGAAAACGTTATTTCTACCTTCCTTGACTCATATGCTTCACTCTTCTCTGTATTTCAGTTATGTTTGTTTTGTCATTATGACTCATGCAGCATCAACAAAATACTATCACTACAGTATCAGGGGTGATTTTTCTGAGCGGCTCTAAAGCAATGAAGTGTCTCCTTCCAGCTAATAACTGTAAGGGTACAATGCACATCATTCACGCCATAATTTTAGTCCTAAATCATTTGTGTTAATTATGTCTCCTTAATGACTTATATATACACTACATCTACCATGTTTGTTTACCGCTTTGTGGTTTTTAGTATTATCACTTCATATTTAATAATTAAATGTCCAGCACTGCCATTTCCCTCTTTTATCCTCTAAACATCTGGTCCAAATGTATTAATCAGAGGTAAAATATTCACACAGTTGTTGTTTGTTTGTTTTTTTACCAATGTCGGTACAGAATGCGAGCACTTAAACCTGTTGAACCTTATTGATTTGGTAAGTTCTTCTTGTTTTTGGAGCTCAGCAGAAGATCCGTATCACAGACTGAACTTTGACTTGATCCCAAATGAAACAGGAGACAAACATCTTTGTTTACCTTTATTTAGGAAACTAGCTTTATTTTTATAGTGATAGTGTTTTTTCTGCTCAGATATCTAACCATAATACTGCAAGTGATTAAAGTATATAAAAAAGACAAGTAAAAAGGTTCAATGTATATTTCTAATTACTCTTTTAAATAGCCCATATTTTTTCCATTAAACTAACTAATGACTGGCTGCCTCATATCATCTTGTTCACTGCTACTGTCCTGTTTCTAAATTAGATGATCTGCTGTGCAGTAACTTGACTTTAGTACAAAGATAGAATGGCAAAGAGCTGAAAGACTTTACAAGCTTTGTTATTATAATGGTTTCTTATTTTCCTCTGATATTAAAATGGATTAATTCATAGCAGAGGCAAAGGAAACAGACATATTAGCAGGAGGCGTCAGTGACATGGCTTATTTAAATTGTGGTTTTAATATTAGTCCCCAATATTCACTATTTGCTCCTATTCCCATACATCCCATAAGTCCACATAGTCCATATAGTCTACATACTGTACTATAACCCGTTTGCACAGCGCTGATGTTACTCTTGTGCAACATCAGCTCCTTGTGTCCAATTGACTTATCGTGAGTTCATTTCTCCTGTAATCCTTATCTAGAAGCTTTCACAGGCTTTTCTTAGGAGGTGAAAGGTTAGCCATAAATACTGAGACACCGCTGCTGAGATTTATTTGCAGTCAGTCTGGTTCCCACTGGGACTGACTAATGCTCTGGGGGGATCTTGCCTACAGGAAGCTATGAAACCTTTACATAGTCACACCTTAGCCACCCAAATGCTAGACATGAATGTTTGCTGTTCAGGAAGAGATTTTTTGAGTTTTCCATTCAGGTGTTTCAGGTAATCCAACTTCATCTGGAACAACGCCTTTGAAATAGAAAATCAGCATCCTCCCACCACACCTTCTACCCCAAATCCCACTGATAGGGGAAACAGCTTATAAAAAGGGACGTAAGTTGAATTTGAGTGAAATAGCTTCAAGGTTCCATTTTAATTTTATCCTATAACTGAAATAACTAATTATAATCACTTTCACTTTGTATTTTTTCCCTTGATGTCCAAGTGCCACCCTAGAGATCCCACACACTGCACTTCTGATGACCGGTTAGGGGCCTAACCGTCAGCATATATTAAAGCATGTCATAAAGCACCTAATTCTTTCAGACATGCTTTAATATATGCTGATAACAAACTTTAAGCAGGAGGCAAAGGTGAGCGTATGTGAAGGCGTTTGTATATTTGTATTGCATAACAGAGCCACATTTGTGCTATAAACTATATTTGAATCCGATGAACGGTGTCATTCATGCAGTCATAAGTTTAAAACAAAGAAATAAGACTCAGAGAAACTTTATAAATCCCAAAGGAAATTATGTAAAATCAAAAGTGAAACCTACCTCATTCAGGTGAACTGATTGATTGCCTCTTAGAATGATAGCACACAGTACAAAAATTAAAGTAAAATAAAATCCTGATACTGCCAAATGTTTCTGTGCCCTGAGCTTTGAATGCAACATACAAACAAAGTTATTGATCCATGAAGATTAGTACTTACAAAGCACTGATGGTGGTTATTAAAAATGTTAGCAAGACTATATTTTTGTTGGATTAAAATATAATGATATTTGATAACATATTATTTAGTATCACTAAATAATACTCCATATAAACCACATGTACGTTGTAAGGCACTATATTACCTACTACCACATAAGTAGTAATACAGCACTAAATAACAAATTATATGGTATCTTTTTTAACAATAAGCATTAGCATTAGCATTCTTTATTAATGACCTCAGGATGATCTCAAACCAGAAATAATAAAACTGCAGTCATTTAGAATAATCACTGGCCACCCCCTCCCAGTGCTGACAGACAGTCTTTTTACCTTTGACCTGCCACAAGGACTGCTCAGACTTTGGAACCAGGGCAACACATTTGCAAGTCCCTGCAATCACATACAGTATGTCTTGAACGCTATAAAAACCAGAAGGCGAAGGCACAAGAATTAGTCTTCAGAGAAACAGGGGGACTCTCCTTACCTTAAGGCTTCCAGGAGCTTAACCCATGATGTGGGGTTCCAAGCTCTGCCTTGTGCTGCTTCTGGGCACATACACACTAGCCCGTGAGTACTCTGATGGGGTTTTTTTAAAGGCAGTGGATTTTTAACACTTAGACCTGTATGTGGCTTAAATCTGCTTGTTTAAGAAAATGTAATGAATGCTTCTTTTTTTTTAGCATTGTGAAAAATTGGCAACTTGCTCTGAAATGGAGCATATACACATATACAAATTTGAGACGATGATATTTTATACTGATTATGTCTCTATAGTTTTTATAATGGAGCAAAATAAATGTGGACCTATTTAATTAGACTTAATTAGACATACTAAATTTACAGTAAATATTGGTAATTTGTGTTAAGTGTTTTGTAAGGTATTGGCAAATGATATCATTATTATTATTGTTATTATTAATAATACTAATTAATGTGTTTAACTTGTGGTTTCCACATTCACCAAACAAAAATCCCCGGTTATCCCTTATAGGAGATATAAATTCCTTAGCATTTGCATAAGACAGCGTATTTGGTATAAAATCTGCCAAATCGAATGTGCAGAGACTCACTCTTGGAATAAGAGAGCAGCCAAAAGTGGCATAATTACTGTGTTCAATCGTTTACAATTGGGTTCTTGCATTGTAACGGCACCTTGTTTGTTTGTTTTTCAGAGCAAGATGTTGGAAGTGTTGAGGAACCATCTTCAACCTGCTTTTGTGAGTTTCTTTGTTGTCATTGTTAAAAAGTAAACATCTTATAATATATAATTTAATATTATAAAGCGGGAAAATTAAAATGAGAACCTTCAAATAGGTCATTTCCATTATACCTAGCACATATATAGAGCACTACGCATTAAACATTTGGCTTCAATTGCATAAGTCCTGGATGTAAACCTTTTATTTGAGTGGAGCTATCCTTTAAATTTTTCTTTTAGTCTAACAGTCGATAAACTGACTGTTGTTGTTCTAACTATTAATGTAAATGCTTTAAATTCTTTACAGTGGCCAAGAGATACAGGCACTTCAGACGATTTGTGTACGACTATGAAGCTGAGACCTTTAACACTGTGAATGGAGCTACAGATGATAAAAGCGGCCCCAAAGTCTCCTGCACAGTAAGTCTTCGGGTTTATATCATTGCTGGGGAAAAAAAACAACAGCAATCTCATGACCCCGAATGTCCAAATAAACTGTTTATTCTGCCACACAGGTTGAGGTTGATGTGCCCCAGACCTGTAGCTTCGTCCTCCGCACAACAGAGTGCTCTCTGAGTGAGGCTGTTGGCGTTGATGATGAGGGGAATCCACTGTATCGTCCTGCTGCTGGAGCTGAGGTTTTCAAAGCTGCCATGGCGAAGTGAGTCATCTTGTTTGTTGGAAAGATTTATATCTTTCCTTAATTACGCTCATAAATTAGCATGCAGGGTAACTGAGGAAATCAAAGAGTGACCTGAATGGCAGGCTGTAAATGATGATTTGTCCACGTCAACAGAAACACTCTAAAGATCACAGTCGAAGGGCAGACAGATGTCAAGCTGTACCCTGAGGACGATGAGCCCGTCAACATCCTGAACATCAAGAGAGGAATTGTCTCTGCGCTCATGGTGCCTGTAATGGAAGAGGACAAGAACAAAGAAATGGTAGCTCCCCTCGCGCTTGTTTATTGCTTGGTTTCTTCTTCTTCTTCTTTTTTTTTTTTTTAAATTTTTTCTTACTTTTTTTGTG
>VURO01008185.1:56616-77064 GCA_015108175.1 Pelvicachromis taeniatus
TAGCTTCATAGTTGGCAATTAAATCAGGGAAGTGGAGCCTGATTTGGTTTGTTGTTTAGTCATGCAAAGATAAGTTGCACAAGGAGCAGATAAGCTGGCCCAGTCAGAGGCGATAAATACACTGTTGTAACAGCATGTTCCAACAATGACAATCTTCAGCAACAGGTCAAAGTCCTAGATAACTTTATCTTGTTATTGACATATGCTGCTCTCATAATGGGGGCTAATCTATAAGAATCATTGATCAACTGATTTAAGAGATATGTTAAAGGAAAGAAAGCACGTCTACAAATCAGGTTCTTACAGCTTGAATATCGAATTGTTTTGAACATCCTCATCATTTCCAGCCCACCGTGCACGGAGTGTGCTCCACCGACTTCATCGTCAACAACAGAGAGGACATTGCTACTGATGTGACGGTCAGCAGGGATCTGTCCAGATGTGACTGGTTCACTGCCCGCAGGCAGGACACCAGTCCCCTGGCTCTCATCTCTGGCATGGTGAGTTCACACAACAGTCTGACAAGCTGACACTGCCATCACAAACTCAGGCCAAGAGTCAAAATATCAGCACTCAATCCTCAGTGGAAAACAATATGATCTGATTACATTATTAAAAGAACCCAAGCTATATTTTCAGTGCTCTACAAAGCAAACATCCATCCCTTTTTTCTTCACACATCAAGCCATATAGTACATCTACTTTTCCCAGCATTCTGCTTTCTTCCAACATTTACAAAAATGTATTAATTTTTTTGCCTGTCAGAAATACGGCCTGTCCAAGCTGATCAGGAGCACTCAGAGTTGTAACTACAGGTTTGACAACCAGAAGAAACACATGACCAGTGGAACCTGCACAGAGAAACACATCTTCCTGCCCCTGTCCCATGAGTAAGTTTTGTTTTGACTTTTTGTATATCATGATCATGAATAACTTTGTGAAATTAACGAGCTTTATGAAATCTAACGCACATTTGGGGATTTCTCTCTTCTGAAAAAAGAAACGAATATGGAATTTCTGCCACGGTGAAGCAGACTGTGACTCTGAGAACAACTGCCAAGATCAACGACAGAATCTTTGATCACAGTGAGTGCTTCTGTCGTGTGAAAACAAATTTTGTAAAAATGGGGGGAAAAGACAATATAAATAATGCCTCTGTGTCTCTAACATCCAGATTCTAATAGTTTTTCCACTGTTTGTGGTTAATTTCTGTACAGATGAGGACAAAGTCAGGGCCTTGCCCATGGATGTTGTTGACGACAAATCCCCAGTGCAAACCATGGATGCTGTCGCTGCCACAATGCAGAAGCTGAACTCTCTGTCAGAGACCGATGAGGGCGAGAAGCGCGCCGGCCTTTTCCGCCAGCTGGTGTCAGAGTTTCGTGGCCTGAAGGGTGACATCCTGAACTCTGCTATTGTTGAGATGACAGACATTTCACCCTCTCTGACGTGGCAAGCTCTGGCTCAGTGTGGTACACCAGAATGCACCAGCGCCATGCTCAAGCTTCTCAGGACCTTTGATGAAGAATCAGTTGAGGTTGATGCTGTTGTCTACGCCCTGGGGCTGCTGCCCAACCCTTCCCAGCTGATGGTGAAAGACTTGCTGGCAATGGCTCAGTACAAGCAGAGCAAACCCATCATGTATGCTTTGAGCAATGCAGCCAGGAAGTAAGTGAACATATATATGACATTCTGGAGGACGTTCTACCTCGATGCAGTAACACTGAATTGCGGTACCTGTTGTAAATTAATACATAACCCCTAACTTCTATCTTTGCCTCTAGTCTGTATAAATCTGAGGGAGTCACTCCCGAGATCATGGCTGTCTACAAGTATATTGCTTCCCTTCTGGGTGCAGACTGCGCTGGTGACAAAGACATGACTTTCCTGACTTTAAGGGTGGGTAACGATACATGAATGAGAATACATTTTCATTCAATAAAACTTTCTTATGTAAAGAGGAGAAAAAAATTAAAAAAATTTTATGGGAACATTTAATTGCATGATTTATGATATGCATTATTCGCTTTGCTTTATATTCTCTCCAGGTTGTTGGTAACATGGGAGATGCAATGGAGGCCGCCGATCCTGCTATTAAGACCACCCTCCTCAAGTGCATGAGACAGCCTGCAACCACTTTGTCCGTGCAGCTGGCCGCCATCCAGGCTTTCAGGCGCATGTCTGTGACAGATGAGGTAACTAACCACATTCCTCTTCTACATGAACAGTCTCCTTGCTTCCCAGTTTTATAGTGTAGACAAACTGCAGCTACAAAGACCATTAAGTCACTGTTTGGGTTTTTTTTCACATTGTTTTCCTGTCCAGATCCGTGCCAACCTCCAGAGGGTCAGCCAGTATTCCAAGGGTGCTGTGCAGAAACGTCTGGCAGCTTACCTGACGCTGATGAGAAACCCCGAGGACAGTGACATTGAGGTGGTGAAGAAGCTGCTTAACCAAGAGCAGAATGAGCAGATCAGGGCTTTTGTGTCCTCCCACATCTACAACATCATTTCCTCGACTGATTCAGAGACCAAAAAGTAAGAATAAACAATTTTCAGCTTAATGTGTTATTCTATACTAATATAATGCGGATTTGAGCACCCATCTATTTACGCTCAGCTAATAGAATTACTTTTAATCTTCGCTCCAGGCTTGGTGAGAAAATAATGGATGCCCTGCAGGACACAGAAGTTTCTACACACAATGACTACACCACAAAATCTCGCAACTATGAGCTGGGAATGGCACATGAGAGCATGGCGGCCAAAATTCAAGGCAATGTCATTTTCGATCCAAGCAGCACGTTGCCAAGGGAGGTCTTGCTGGAAACTACTCTGAATGCTTTTGGTTACAGCATGGATATTTGGGAGGTATGTACAGTGCTTGTCACGCACAATTATTTATGCCATTTTAAATTGTAGTTTTACACCTTTAACAACTTTATTCATGGGGATTAATGTTATTTGATGGGACCTAACCCTAACAACTCCTAGGAGTTTATTTTTTGTATTCATTTTATTAAATTCCTTTTGGCAGGTTGGCATGGAAGGAAAAGGCTTTGAGCCAACCATTGAGGCTCTGTTTGGCAAGAATGGATTCTTCCCTGACACGGTCTCCAAGGCTCTGTACTGGGCTGAAGACCGGATGTCACCAAAGATCAAGGAAGTTCTGGAGAAATGGGTTGCTCCACTGAAAATAGAGGGGCAAAAGGTATATCACTTGCATAATTGTTTCTGTTAAACGCTCTTAATCTGAGAGAATGTATCATTTTCACTCACAGCAACACATCTAACATATTGGTCCCTTTTTCTTAAGGTTCCTGAAAACCTCGCAACAGAAATTGTCCGCAACCTCAACAAGCTGGTAAAAGACCTGCAGAACCAAGAGTCCCCAGAGGCCATGGCCTACATGAGGCTAATGGGAGCTGAGCTTGGCTACATCAAGAGCAATGAACTGAAGGCTATTGCTGAAAATGCAATGATGTATGCAAACATTTTCATGAGGATAATGCCTACTAAGGTAGTGTTCTGCACTCCTCTTACCCATTACTGCTGAACAACTGTATTTGTTACTCTGTGTTTGTTAACTGTATTTCTTCGTGTCAGGTCATGTCTAACCTGATTTCAAGCACTCGCAATGAGATTTTTGCCCACTACATCTTCATGGACAACAAATTCATGATGTCAACTGCATCTGGCTTGCCTCTGACATTTGCCCTGTCTGGCACCTTTGCTCCTGGTGCAAAAGGAGGTCTTCGCATGACTCCAAACATGGTAAAGTTTCCATCTTTTGTATT
Organism: Pelvicachromis taeniatus; assembly: GCA_015108175.1. Lineage (NCBI taxonomy): Eukaryota > Metazoa > Chordata > Actinopteri > Cichliformes > Cichlidae > Pelvicachromis > Pelvicachromis taeniatus. The sequence goes on from VURO01008185.1 coordinate 60,413, forward strand.
TAACCTGCGTTTAGTACCGTACTAAAAACAGCAATTTTCTGCATACGCTCACATTTATCTGTTATCTGCTTATGTTTCCAGGAGCTGGTGTTCATGCCCGCCATTGGAATTGAGTTCATGACTCAGATGGGAATCCATGTGCCTGAATTTGTTGTCTCTTCAGTTGAGATGCACACCAACATGTACCATGAGAGCTCTCTCAATGCCAAGATCACCATGGAGCAAAACCAGGTCAAGCTTTCCATCCCTGCTCCAAAGGGCACCATGAAATTCCTGAGAATCAGGTAAAAAAAAACAAAAAAAAATGAAAACGTACTTTGTGTAATACAAGTAAATGGTATTATTTAACACTGATTGCATAATTATAAAGAACACTACCATCAGGGAGCATAATATTGCATTTCATGTTTTCTGTATGTTTAATAAAGTTGTTGGAAGTTGTAAAGTAATTTTGCTGTTCTTTGTTTGAAATAGCAATAAAGTTATGATTGTGGGTGCTGGACATGCAACAGTGATCCCACACAGATTGGCCGACTCCAGCTGCAGCCCTCTCTTCTCTGGAGTCAAATACTGCACAAAAACACTTCATGCTAACGCTCCTGGCAAGACATCTGCTCCTTACTTCCCTCTGAACGGAGAGACTGAGTAAGGTTTTTAATTCAGGTTTTGTGTTTTTATTTTGTTTTGCTTAGTTTTTTTGTTAAATAAGAAATGGAAATGCATTAAATATGATAATGTGACATATTTCCATTTAATGCAGAATATTCTTTAGTATATTGTGGTACAGTTGAAAAGAAGATGTGTAAATACAGATAAGAATAGCCAAAACAGCACAACCTTACTCCACCTTATATTTATGCTCAGATCAAGAATAGAGATGAAAAGATTTTAGCTCATCTGAGATGGTGTTTTTAGCTGGATATACTGTATGCAAATGAGATAATAGATTTCATAGATGCACACTACCAAATTGCATTAGAACTTTACTAAAGACTTTATTTTACCCAAGGTTTGCTCTGGACATCGAGCCTACTCAAGAGGTCTCTGAGTACACAGCCAGTATCACCTATGGTGAAGAAAAGGACGGACGCCACAAGGTTAATTCTGTGAAGATGACCCTGAGAGCCGAAGGTATGAATATTGCTTTTATTTTTTTCAAGAATTTTGTTACATGTGCTGCACCTTACATGTGCTGCACTCAAAAAATGAGTACAACTCATTTTTTGAGTTGTACAGATAAGTGATTAGGCTTCTTCTGATTCTGTGACTTCAGGTGCTCATCCTACTGAGGCTACAGTCACCATGAAATACAACAGGAACAGAAATGTCTTCACCACCCAGATCAGCATTCCTGACTTTGATGTTGAGGCAGGCGTCAAGCTCGGCATGACAGATAGCAATGCCAGGGGCAAATCCGTTACCCTTGAGGTCTCCAACAAGAACGTGCCTCAACTCACTTTGACTGGCCGTGCCAAGTGAGTAAACCCAGCAAAGTCTTTTTTCTTTAAACTGTTCAGTTACTTTGCTATAATTCCACTGACCTCATTACAGGAATTAACTGCTTTTTTTATTATTAATCATAGGCTTCAGGCCATGACTGATGGCATGCTGCAGCTTCAGCTATTAGTCCCCTCACTCAGGACAGATGCCACAGTCACTGCTACCATGAGCAAAGCTGAGGGACTCACCATGGAGATCAGAAGTGATGTCAAGCTCCCAGAGATCTCCTCCATTCAGGCAGTCACCTTCAAATATGGTAGTTTTGCTCAAAAAGAGTGGTAATGGAGCTCAAAGACTGATCATGTAAGGCACAGTTCAAAACACTGTTCTTTTGCTGTCACAGGTGAAGAGCAGGCTGAGGTTCAGCTGATGTCCAACATGAATGCTGACACAAAAGTCCCAGTGCATTACAGTAAGGCCCTCCAGGCCTGGCTCAGGAAGACTGCAGAGGATGTTATGGACCAGCGGGTTGTCAAGACTGATATGAAACTACGACACATCCTAAACAAAGGAATTGAGGTAAAAAAAAAAAAGAATTTTTAATACTAACTGAATGTTTATTTCATAGTTCTTAGTTTGTCCAGACTGAATCATAAGAAATATGATGTGTTTTCATCAGGCCAGCAATATCTGGATGGACAAAGTCTCAGCTGATTGTCCTTATATGGCGAGACTGAGAAACAGCTTAGCTATGATGGAAATGCCATCTGTACCTGAAAACCTGTTCATGAACCTGTAAGTGAAGCAAAAACATTAATTAGTTTCTTTCTAATTGTTATGATAATAAAAAATGTCAAACCTTATACTGAATAAGTACATTTTAACAAGTTCCCTACTTTCACCATTTCAACAGTGAAAGCACACTGAGGTACCAGTTCAACCAGGACCGTCTGACTATCAGCATCCCAGTTCCTCTTGGGGGCAAATCATCTAAGGAGCTGAGGATACCTCAAACAGTGACCACTCCACACATTTCCATGCCGCAGTTGGGCATAGATTTTGCCCCACGAGGAATCCAAATCCCAACTTTTAACATCCCATCTGACTTTGATCTCACCCTGCCTCTGATGGGCATGATGGAAATGGCTGCCAAGGTCGAGAGCAACTATTATAAGTGGGAGGCAACAGCATCTGCTGGTAACAACACTGCAGAGTCTCCTAACTATGTGGCCAAATTCAACATTGTGGCTGACAGTCCAATCAAATTCCTCTCGTTCTCAGCTGAGGGTAATTCTTTATTCTTATAAACTATACATTTGTTATTGAACAGTGCAGAAAAAACATAAAAGCTGATACTAATTGTTAATTTATTTTTTTTATTTGTCTGTTCTAAAGGAGCAACCAAAATCACTGACACGGAAGTGGAAACTATGGAATTCACTCTTGGTGGTTCCCTGAAACACATGCTGATCACCACAGGTTTTAATGTTCAGGAAACCATTGCAGTTACAGACAGTTTGATGTCAACTGGCCGCTACAACGTGCATGCTGTTGCCCCTGTGGGTCTGGACACCTCCCTGACTATGACTACCCAGATGACCCTTGACTCTAAAAAGCTTTTTGGAAACCTTAACACAGATGGAAGTGTCACTGTTGGATCCATGACTGCTACCACCACCTATCTCTACACCTTCTCAGTCGAGCCAGCGAAGAAAGAAGCAAAAATGCAGAGTTCACTGAATGTGAAGTCTGAAGACCTGAAGGTTGAAAACAAGATGAAGGCATCATATGCAGAGGAAGAGCTTCTGTTTGACTCTAACACTAAAGTGAACAGCAACCCCATCGTGCACAACACCAAAATTAACCTTAGGTACAAGGATCTCAAGCTTACCATCCAGTCCAGCTGTGAGACACAGGCTGATGAGAGGATGCTTCGGAGCCAGATAGAGTTTGCTGCCTCTAGAGGACAGGCCAGTCTCAGAATAGAGAATCAAGCCGATGATACAAACAACCGTATCTACTCACTGCTTACTGGTTCCCTTAATCCCTCTGGCTTGGAGGTCAACACTGATGCCTCCATGAACATCTTTTCAAGTCTCGCCTCTCACAAGACCAGCTTTTCCCTGAACACCAATGGCCTGGCCACCAGCTGTACAACATCCGCCCAGCACAGTCCATTCACATTTGAGAATATTTTCCATGGTGCAGTTGACACTTTAAGTGCCACCATGTCTCTCACAACAAAAGGAGGCATTAAAGAAAACAAAGCAGAGCTCACCATTGGAGGCAAAATTGCAACCACAGAAGTCTACCTCAACAGCAACTTTGAGGCTAACCTCTTTGACATTAACAGCAGGAACAGAGTGAACTTCAGAGTGAATGAAGATGGCTTGACTCTCTCTAACAACATGGTTGGATCTTTCAAGGAGATGAGGACTGAAAACACAAATGCACTGTCGATTACACTGAGATCTTTTACCATGCAGTCCAAGACTGACAACTTGCTTGACAGCAGCAACTCTTACAAGCATGACATCACAGTCAACATGGCCCGTTCTGCTGCATCAGTTATTGTGAAAAATGACCTGAAGATAATGGAGGTTAGCTTTGTGAATGATGCCCAGTTCAAGGCAGAGCCCTACAACCTGGAGCTGACTGGAACAGTGATGGGGGCTTTCTCAGAGGAAGAGCTCAGACACATTTATGAAATCAAGTTTATTGACATGGTCCTGTCTGCAAAGTGCAACACCAACAGTAAGCTCCTGGGAACTCAAATGACGCATACCACTGATATCGAGGTCACTGGCCTGACCATGAAGTTCAACAGTGTGGCTAACTTCAACTCACCATCTCTTCATCTGGACAGCAAAGTCACCACTGTTGCTGCACCCTTCACCCTGAACATTGATTCCATTTTCAATTCAAATGGTGCAGTGCATCTGTATGGAAAGCAGAGTGGTGAACTATACAGCAAGTTCCTCCTGAGAGCACAACCCATGCTTTTCACACAGTTATTTGAGTACAGAGCTTCAACCACTCATGAACTAGTAGGCAGGCCAACCATTATGACGAATATGGACAACAAGTTCAGCAGCATGCTGAGTCTCCAAGAGCAAAGTGTTGCTCTGAAGGTGACATCTAAATTTAACGAGCACACCTTTGAACAGGAAATGAGTGCCTACAACAAGGCAAACAGAATGGGTATTGAAATGGCAGGAGCAGTCTCCACTCCCCTCTTCGGTGAGGTCAGTCAAAATTACGGCATCTCTGGATTTGTGAAATATGACAAGAACAGTGACAGTCACGCTCTCCAGATCCCATTCATTGAGCATCTGCCTGCAGTCATTGAAAAGATGAAGAGCACAGTGATGGTGCTGATGGACAACAGCATTGAGATGCTAAAAGACATCAACAACAGGTATGAGATCAGTGCCAGGTTCCAGCTCAAGGTGGCAGAACTAAAGGAGGCCATTGACAACTTTGACTTCAACCTGTTTGCCCAAGACCTGAGAAAATTCATCAGCTCAGTGGAAAACTTCATCACCAACCTGACACCCAAGCTCCCGACTGAAAAAGTCATGAACATACTGAAATCCATCAAAGACACAATCATGGCTTGGGTGAAGAAACATGACATTGCAAACAAGTTCCAAGTGGTTTATACCAAAATTGAAGAGATTCTCTCCAGCTTTGAAGTTGAAAAAAAGATCGGAGCCTTCATGGATGAAATTGTTAAAATTATGAAGCAACATCAGGTCAGGGAAAAGATTCAGCATGCATTTGATGCTCTCAGGTCAATTGACATTCATCCTGTGATGAAAAACATAATGGTACCTGTTCAGGAGCTGTTGAATGAGCTATACACCTTTGACTTCAAACAGCTAATTGATGACATGAGTGACTATTTCATGAGAATGATCCAGAAAGCCAGGTCCTTTGATTATGACACCCTCACCATGGAGGTGAAAAAGAAAATGGCAGATATGAGCAAGATCCCCTGTTTTGGAAAACTTTATGGAGAGTTTAGAGTTACCTCGCCTCATTATAAACTCACAACCACTGCTGATCTGGAAAACACCACAACAATTTCTGACACACCAGAGTTTAAAATGAACCTCATCTCAAAGACTACATCTACTTTGCGAATCCTTGACTTCACTGTGGATGCCAGTGCACATTTATCTGTGCCCAAGATGAGTCATTTGTCCATCTCTGAGGTCATCAAGGTTGATCAGTCATCTTTTGAACTTGACCACAAGGGCAAAATGACCTTCTATGGTCTGACAGCTGAAGCTTCTGCTGATACTACTGCAACAGCAACAACTGAGCTCTACTCTGCAACGCTTGTTAACAATGCAGTCTTCAACATGGAAAATGGAATTTCAGCCACCGTAGCCACTACATACAAACATGACATCAACATGCCTCCCCTTAACATCTTTAGTGAAATGGACATTAATGAAAAGGTAGTTTTCCTGCTTAAAGATGGCTCCATCCATCTGACCTTTAACAATGTGGCCAGTAAAAAATATGCAATTCAGGACTTCTCAGATGAGGCAAGCCACAAGAGCGACTTATCAGTGGTCATGGATTTCCATAAAGCCAAAGTGAGTTTCACTGGAGCAACAGACAGCAACCTTCTGAAAATGAATCAGAATGTTGTTGCTGAAATATGCATTTTCAGCCACGTAGCTCTTGATGCCAAGGCTGAGACTGAAACACCTTTTGTTAAAAACAGCATTGCAGAAGTCAAGTTTGAGGCAACGGTTGAAGACATGAAAATTGATTTCACGGCCTCTCACAGTGCACAGCTGATTGGTCAGGTTGAAGGAACTCTCTCAAGCTCAGCACTTGCTCTGGTCACACCTAATGAGCTTAAGCTTGATACCAAGAACACAGGAAATGCCAAAATTGCCCTTCCATTAAAGCTGTCTGGAAAGATAGATCTCCAGAATGACATTGCTTTCACCATGAACACCAAAGTGCAGCAGGCTAGTTGGACAGGTCTGGCTAGATTCAACCAGTACAAATACTCCCATTACTTTGCTGCAGACAACAGAGAAACAGAAATTAACCTGTATTCCCAGATCAAAGGAGGCGCCAATCTTGATGTATTAAAGCAGCCTATAACCATTCCTGAAATTGCCTTGCCATTTGTTGATATGAAGACACCAAAAGTGGAGGACTACTCATTGTGGGAAGACACTGGTCTGGGCACTCTGCTAATCACAACACAGCAAACATTTGATATGAGCTCCAAGCTGAAGTACACTAAGAACCATGAGTTGATCACCATTGACATCAATATGGATCCAGTCATCAATGCCATTAACACCAATTTCAAGACACTGCACAAGAAAATGATCATTGGAAAGGATAGGGTAGCCACCATACTTGCTACATCATACGACAAAGCAAAGGAAGAATATGAAAAGTATAGCACTAAGTTGCCTAAAACTATTACTGTCCCTGCCTATAAGGTTCCCATGATGAACACTGAGACATCAACATTCACAATTTCCCTGCCTGACTTCACCCACATCACAATGCCCACTCTTCGTGTGCCCTCTGCCCTGCGCAAGGTGACTCTTCCAAAAATCACCCTGCCCAAAATTCAGAGCATCAAGATGCCAGTTATGGGTGACATGACCTATGAGGTCTCCATGAAGACACCAATGATCACTCTCAAGACTAACGCAAGCATCCTAAAGCAGGACAGCATCACCATCAAACTAGATGCTTCTTCAACATCTGAATTTGAGATAATGAATGGAATGATTGAGGGCAACACCAATGTGAACGTAATGGGTGGATTTAAAATGGCCTCTCTCCTCGATGTGAAACATTCAATGCTAGAGGGACATCATGACAGCACCATCTTCCTAACTACTGAAAATGTAGCTATCGCCATCACAAACACAGCAAAGGTCAACATACTTGACCTGACCATGGAAATCTATGAGGAGATTACTGGAAATCCAGAAGAAGGCCTTATTGTCTCAATTTCCAATCCATCTGCAGGACTCATTGCAGTTCAGATGCAGACTAAGCAACAAAAAGTGAAAGCAAGACTCTATGGTCGTTACCCGGTAAGATAATATTCTACTATTGATGCACTTTCTAATAAAAGCTGTGGAGGGGGGGCTCAGTCTCAATGATATGTTATTTAACTCATTGTTTTTTGTGTACTATTTAGTCGGAGCCATCCACGGACATTGATATCTTGGGTCTGAAAATGTCTGTGATCAACTCTGAGAAGCTGAACCTTCAAACAACCTGGAATATGGAAATGCCATACGAGATGATGATTGGAGCGAAGAAACAGGTGCCTGCAGTCATGGAAATAGTGTCTCAATCTGCTGTCATAACATACAATGAGGTTAACAAACAAGTTAGACACCTCGAAGGTTCCTTTGCACGGGCTAAAAAGCAGAGTAATGTGATGTTCAAGAAGGCTATTAACAGCCTTGAATCAGTAAAATCTTGTCAGATTGTGACAACTGTCACAGATAATACTGTTTTAATCCTCAAAAACTACCAAAAGAAAGTTGAAAAGTTTCTTGATGCTGTTGTTAAATTTCTGAGAGAGACTAGGTTCCAGATTCCTGGCTATAAAGAGAAGCTGTCTGGGCTTGAGGTCTATCAGAAATGTACTGCTTTTGTTGCTGATGTATCTGAAGAAGCAGTCCAGAAGATTCCAGAGTACCTTTCTTCCATGTTTGCAACGGCACTTGATTATTTCCAAGCCACTGAATTCACCTTCCCAGGCTCTAATCGCATTGTCAGTGGAAAGGAATTTCTTGACGATATGTTGGTAGCGTTGAAGAAAATCCAGGACCAAGTGGTTGTTACTGTGAGAAACTTTAGAAATATTCGGCTGGAGGACATTATAAAGAAATTATCAGCAATCATGCAGTTTACCATTCAACAGAGTGAGAAGCTTCTCCAAACTCTAAAATCTCAGAATCTGGAGACACTTTCTGACTTTGTGAGTACTGCATACAACGATGCCATGAACTCTCCTGTTCTGGCTGGTGTTGCCAAGCCAGTTGAAGAGGTCTGCAGAGTTGTTATGGAATATCTAAAAGCTGTGGCTTCTAAACTCCAAAGTATTTTGGCTGACATGTCTAGTAAACAACTCACAGCTGACATCCAGTCCTGGATCAATTCAATGGTAAAAGGCATTAATACTCTGCACAACAATGCCATTACATCCCTGAAGGAGAAAAGCAAAAATGTTGAAAAATATGTTAAAGTAAGTGACCAAAAGATAGACGTTAACATTCCTTTGCCATTTGTTGCCAAATTCAACTAAACAACCATAGCTAACAATGATATAGGATATAGTGTCTGTATTGACTTTCTGTGTTTTGTAACCAACGGTGCAATAGTGAATCTATTTTCATAACAGTAAACAAAACTGAGCAATAACAAGGATGCCTGTATAATGTTTGTTCCTTTACTAGTTTTCAAATTGATAAATTTGTTTATTATTTCACATCAGACGCCCAGTGCTCCCTTTGTGTCTTGTACTATTTAAACAAAAAAAACCCCTGTCTGGATATCAATAAATACAGTTTGTACTGCATTCATGTCTGTGCATTCCTTACATAAAGTTTAACATGACTGGTTAAAAAGAATGGAAGCTAATGGACTATGAATATTGATCCATGTCGTGTTTTATATTTTCCTGTAGAGATTAAAAAAATAAAAATAAAAAGCTTATTCCCTAAAGCTCACAACAATACACTCTTGCCATTAGTCATTTATATCCTTTGGTCTAATTTTAGAGCGGACACAAATAGTTTCTGCGACACACACACACACATAGGCACACACACATTTCTTATAATAAAACAATCACTATAAATGTAGAAACAGAGTCATTGTGACCATGATTATAACACTAGTTAGAAGCCAAGTCTTAAAATGTACTCCCCCTTTGGAATAATGGGGTTATTTTGTCTGTGGACAGCTACAGGCTATGTGTCATCATGAGAAGTGGTGAAAGAAGTATATAGCTTATTGACTCGTGTAAAGTGATAAATAAGTCATTAGACGTATAAACAAGCTTAAATCTTTAAAGGCTTTGCAAATAACACGAGAATGGGTAAACTGCGAGATTCTTAAAAGTAAATGTATTCATAATAATGTGAACATGACTACAGTACTCTGTATACGGTGCTTAACAAATTTGTCAGACCGCCTGTCATAGAAACAAGAAAACGCAAATATTTTTCTTTTATCTATCAAAAGTAGATTTATAACAAAAAAATTATGACATTATTTATTATTTATTAGGCAAACGATAAATTGAATCCAATGTTTTCTTAGCCAAATATGAACAAGTACACTGGAGTTCTCTGAGAACTCAAAAATGAACCAAACACAACATTCAACCACTACAACTGATTATTTACTTATTATTATTAGATACAACTATTTCTATTTAGGAATGTTTGTAAATAACTGTAATTTAGCTTCTTGTTAAAAAATAATGTGCTTTAAATATTTTTTCTGCTTTTCTGTCAAATGGAAAATTCATGGATAACAACAATAATTATATTTTCGCAGTACAAGTATTTATTTTTAACATATTGTAATATTGACAAAAAAAGATTTTTATAATTACGAGTACTGTTAACTTTGGGCAGCTGTGTCATAAATCTTACATTGGGATGGTTGAAAAGCACTGTATTAGTAGGGTACAATTAGTCATTTTTTGTATGTTATTTAAGGTTGTCATGCAATGTTGGAGAGCAGGAAATTGGAACTACCATAATTTCTTTTCAGTAAAACATACTAAATTACCTGCAAATACACAAGTGCATCAGATTTAGGCCTGAATTAAAGTGATGGTTCAGTGGATCCTGATTAAAGCAATTTAAAAAAAACAAAAAAAAACAAAGTAAAAGTAAGACTAATGCAATGAATTCTGAAAATTTACCACCAGATTCCAACTATTTTATCGGTATATGTAATGTTTCTGTGTTTGATCAAAGGCAAAGGTAGCTGTGCGTGAAGAAAATGAGACAAAACAGTGAAAAAGTGTCATTTGTGAAACACATTGACTTTTTTATTGACTTTCCCAGAACAGTACCACTTGTTCCCTTACATTCTGTTTTTTCCTCACAAAATTTCCACTGTTTTAATTGTACCATTCTTCCACAGAAAGCATTGTGTAATTACACCAGTGGCATCAAATAAACTCTTACAAAGAGATACGTTTGGCATATTCTACTATCTTCTTTTCTGTGATTCAGTTAAATAAAAGGTGATGAAAACTGTACTGTCTTATCACGAATACCAACCTAAAAACATTGCAAATCAGAGGCACATGAGGGGGGCCGGTGTGGGAAAATTAACCAGTCCAGCACAATGCATTCCTGTTCTGTATGTCAGCAAGAAAAAAAAAAAAAAAAAAAAAAACACACACTCTTTTTAAACTCAGATGTACCTGCAGTGTCGTTTCTTAGTGACAAACAGACAAAGTAAGTGTTTAAAGCAAAAAATCCATCATTTTGTTTCCAATAACAAAAATAAAAACAAAACACGAACAGTAAATCTACACAAGTTTCACCCTTAACGACGCTCTGTAACTGATGTTCACAGTCATATGAACAAACACTCCCACCATCATGCAAGAGGACAGTTACACAACACTTATGTAGACACTGAACAAACACAATCTGAATCCTTTTCACTAGAGTGAAAAAAAAAAGAAAAAAGTCAGCTCAAAATACACCGATTTCAGCTTTCAGTAACATTTTTGACCACGTAAATTTAAGGTACATTCACTGTCATAATGGAAGACGTCGAGATTTTAAGAAAGGAAAAACTTTTCTGCCTCTTTCTCAACGACCTTTAATTGAGTTTAACAGCTCTGTACACATTCTTAATCATTAGTACTTCACATTTACCGCTTTCTCGTGTTTTAATCAAAGGGAAGCCCTTCAGTATAAGTGTGTGCCACTATTAGATAAGTGTTCTACTAATAGAACTGCATGAAAACCTTCCCATAAAGTGTTGCCATCAGATGGCTTAATCCTACATGAGCGTGTGCTGTTGGGTCATAAACAGCAGTTTCATGACACTTTGAGAAAACGCCCTTCACCGTGCAAGGCCATCACATGCCACACCATCACAAGTGCTTAATCATCTCTTAGAAATATCCTCTGTGCCACTCTAAATGAAGCTGTGCCTAAACAGAAAAGTCCCCCCCAAGTGTTTCAAAGAGAAGAGATAGCTGAATGGAAATGGGACTATATACACAATACTGTATGTGCTTCAAAAGGTGCTGTACAGAAATATATGTACAGAGAACAGTGTGTTTGTATAAATTGGCCAATATGAGTTCAAACTTGTGTAAAAGCATGCTGAGCAACACCAAAAAAAAAAAAAAAAGAAGAAGTAGTAGTGAAAGTACTGACTCTCCACTTAACACTGACAGTTTCTACCAGAAAACCTGCAAACCTACATGACATTGCGGTTAGCCCTTTTCAAGACCGATCCAGGAGTAGTCTTGTAAACCTTGAAACAAATCCAACCTGTTGCATAATTTATGGGGGGACAAAATAAAATAAACACATGTACATATGGTGGAATCAAAACTAGACCTTATTTTTAGCCGTGCTAACAAACTCTCAAAAACAAAAAATAATTAATTGTAAACTTGTGCTATGAAATATCTTTGCAAAAGTGCCCTAAAATATCACAAAAAACAAAGACAACAACAAAAACAAGTTGGCAATAACTTGTAGTTTTACCAAGCTTTCTATGAGTTGCTGTAGCATCCTGGTGCTGTGCAAGGGCTAACTTCAATTACGTCATTTTAAAAATAACAGTGAATTTGTTGTTTTTGCTTTGCTTGTTAGGCAGTATAACCGTGGCAATAAGGCTGGTGGCCTATGCAAACTTTAAAAACACACACAAAAAAAAAACAACAAAAAAAGAGAGCAGAGTAATCTTGACTCTCCAGCAGGCCTTTGAAAGGCCATGTCTACATGAGGAGATGTAGAAGAAAAGTCGCCCACTGAAATCTCAGCTCCTCCACCAGTCAGACTGGGATCATGTGACCCAAAAAGAACATGTCATAACCAGTGTATCTCCCCCCCTACACACGCACACATTACATCCGCTATCGGATAATATTCGTGTGTGTGTTCCAATCAGCTTCGTTTGCAGTCATCGGTTTTGGTTCAAGCAAAGGCATCCGACTTCAAGGGAGTGTCCAAACAATAGTCACTGCCCTCACATGTCCAGACAACAGACCCCAACGGAGGAAATGTCCGTTCTTGCGCGTCCCAGCAGCCCCCCGCCCAAGACAGTCAGTTCACATCAAAACACAGCATTTGAAACAGCCACCTGGGGTTGTTTGTCGTTTCTGTAAAGCTGCCCGTGTTGCCATTTCAAATACTTCCCAGATCCCCTCCTTGGTTTTAGCTGAGCACTCCAAATAGTCATATGCGCCAATGCGCGTGGCCATGGTCCGGCCATCATCTGATTTCACTGGCTCTAGCTTCAACCGAGACAGCTCGTTCTTCACGTTCTCGTCGTTGCGGAGATCCTTCTTGTTGGCCACTAATATGATGGGTACATTCGGGCAAAAGTGCTTCACTTCAGGGACCCACTTTTCAGGGATGTTTTCCAACGAGTCCGGGCTGTCCACCGAGAAGCACATCAGAATGACGTCGGTGTCCGGATAGGAGAGCGGCCGCAGCCGATCGTAGTCCTCTTGCCCGGCCGTGTCCCACAAAGCGAGCTGGACTTGCTTATTGTCCACTTCTATGTCCGCCACGTACGTCTCAAACACAGTCGGGACATACACTTCTGGAAACTCGTCTTTACTGAATACTATCAGTAGACATGTTTTTCCACACGCGCCGTCGCCCACCACGACAAGTTTCTTTCGTATGTCTGCCATTGCTGCCTCTCCCAGTTCTCTCTCAAACGCGGCTCAGACCAAAGTCGGCAGTTGTAATGTTTAGTCGTCTCAACTCCAGCAGCTCTAAACTCTAAACAGACACTGGTCAAACTCGTCCCTCAAGCCAGTCCTTTACCGTAACTCCTGAGTCTTTTGCCACAAACTACAGCAATCTCTTTATAAAGCGTAAGGCGTTTTCCTAAATATAGCAATCCAATCGGAAATGGGGAGGTGAGATCACCGTCTGTAAAGGAAGAGGTGATTGGGTCCCGTCGGGTTTTTCTTGCGTTAGAGGAGGGAGGGGTCACTGACCACGAGGATCCACCCGACTGAAAATCAGCCTAAATCCACTAAATATCACAGCACGATGACAATAAATATAACGTACTTCTTATTTGAAACCTCCCTTTCAAATAATACATTGCCTTGCTACTTTTATTACTGAGTCAGTATTGTTCACAAAATTAAATGAGCCGACTATCTAATAAGGATTCATTCAAACCAAGCCAATTTATCCTATGAAATGTGGGAGTGATTTTGGGTGGGGAAGTGTCTCTGAAACTAATTTCTATGATACCACACGTTAGGTTGCCTAACACAGGGGGGATTTGGTGCTCAAAAGGCACGCTGGGAAGGCAAATTGACACTGACATTGTTATACGCATGTCTACGTAGTTCACGCTATTTACAGGGAGGGGGCACTAGCGTAGACAAACTCTTAGCTTTGACTACCAAGCTTTGCTAAATCACCGCTCTCTCTCCAAGGAAACAAAACAATATAGAATCGGGTTGACGGCGTGCAACAAGCACAGATCCTCTCTCGACACGACAACGCGTGAGTATGTCCTCACATCTGTTCACAACCGAATCCAAAGCTGTGTGAGGGGACTGCTTTGAAGGCGGTTGTCGCCGTGCGAGTATTTCCCCTTTTGTTTAGCGGTTAAGGCCCCTCTGTTTGGAACTTGAAGGGGGGCCATGTTGTTTAAGCCACTCAGTGTTTGGCTGATGTTTTAGCTAACAACAGCAACATGGCTATTAGCGTTTGTTAGCTCCCCGAGATGGCCGTGAATATCACACAATAAGTCGGGAAAATGTGTTCGATTTAACATGGAAAGCCACTCGCTGACTATAAAACAGCAGTGTACTAAGCGAATTTCTTTGATGTCTCACCAATAATAAACACAACAGGCCCTTTGCGGTTAGCACTAGCTGGTTAGCTCCAGTGAACCAATGGTTAGCGGTAATCATGTTCGATTTCCGCTAGCAGAAATTCATGAGGGATGGGGAAAAAGTAAACGATCAAAAGAAAAGAGGCAACAAACCACAAAGCAAACACAATCTAATAAATAAATAAATAAGCATTTGCGCAAATTCCCGCTGAAAGTCGGTAAGGTAGCTTCCTTATTATAACAGCGGCTTGCTTGATGCTGGCTAGGCTAGGCTAGGCTAACTAGCCAGGCTGCTAATTGGTGTGCCACAATGAACAGTTTCAAATTTGAATACATTGTTGCAAGCTGGTTACATCATCTCAAAAATCAGTCGTGGCTATCGCTGAATAATTGCATTTACGCGTGTATGTCTGTGTGGTAGCCGAGGCATTATTACTGGTAGCGCCAGTCTTATGGTCACCAGCTAGTATTTGGCTAACGACAACGTTACCGAGCGGTGTTGCTCTTATAAGTCACCAATGTCGATGTCAGTCGTTTGTTTTGTTCTTGGCCCGATCTTTCTAATTTAACAAAGCGTTAATAACCTGTTGTAGGACAAATAGCTCAGCAGAATTAGACTACTTTATCCCTGGCGTGTTGTTAGGAGCTCGGGAATTAGTCTTGTCCCATCGAGGAAAATTAAAAGCATTAGTTATCATTTTATTATTCTTTTGGATGAACGCCTTTAAAGTCCAGGATGGTCGCATTATAATAGCATGGGCTTTCATAAGAGCCAATTACGATTCCGTAAACACCACGTTGTAATATTTGCTACATTACATTATATAATGAAATTAAAATCACATCTGAGTCATTTATAGCCAAGTGTTTCTGTTTGGTCATTCATATGTAATTATAAAGGACACGCAGAGAGACTATATCCTCTAATAAGATTTCTTTCAAATTTATGCAAAGGAAATTAAAATGAACATATTTCAGTGAGTAAATCTTATTTTGTTTTGTTTTTGTGTGTGTTTGTTTGTTTGTTTGTTTTGGTTTTTAGGCTTTCCCGTGGAATGAGCATTCCATGCAGCATCCTAGGTATGAATGACGTGGCCTGGCAGGAGACAAGAGGTGGGATGCTGCATGCAAATGGTGCTCCTGAGTCTGGGGGTGTCCGAGTTCATGGCGGAGGGCCCCTAGCCACAGTTGGCGGAGCTGGTCAGGCTCCTGGAGGGCCACATATACAGGGCATGGACAGGGTTCCTAACCCTACCCCAGGTACCCCACAGCCCCCGCTGAGGTCTCAGGATGACGCCACAGTAGGATACTTCTTTCAACGGCAGCCTGCAGAGCAGCTTATGAGTTGCACACCTAGCAAGCATCGCTGGCCTACTGGGGATGCCAATCATGTTGATCAGGTAAAGAGTTTGTTTGTTTTATGGAGATGAGGCATGTGGTGACATACAGTTTAGTATAATTACCAGACAGAACAAGTCCTCAGTTTTCACTGATTATTATATTGGTATAAATGGCAGGTAAACAATCTGTTGTTTATTGTTTACATGTAGTACTTTGTCATTACTGGAATTACAGACAGGTCTATCCACAACAGTATGCCCAGTCAAATGTGAGGTGAGGGTTGGAGTACAGATTTCAAAGATCACCAGTCTGTTACTACAAGTATTAAAAAGCCATAGCAGTGCTTCTGATTTACAGCAGACATCAGCAAGATTATAGTTTTGGCCATTGTGTCAGCACAACAGGGGTGTGAGTCTCACCATGTTGACTGAGCCAGAGTTGTAATAGAAAGTGTGGTTATTAAATAATGAAATAAATGCTGCAATTAAACTTTAATGAAGAAAGCTTGTCTTTTAATTCTGTTCCCCTTCAAATTATTCCCCTTCTGCACCTACAGACTGCTGCACTCGGGGCTTTCAGTGATCAGAGCAGCGTAGTAAGTCTTCTTCCATTAGTGGTCTAAGAGCTTCATGGTTTTATTCTACACAGACTTGGAACTGCTTCTCTTAAACGCAAATGTGATTTTGATGGAAAATAAATGAAGTTGCGTGGTACTAGTTCAGACGAATAAGAAGGATTGACACACTAGGACAGCTCAGCATACTGATATGGATGAAAAT
>VURO01008191.1:3953-19609 GCA_015108175.1 Pelvicachromis taeniatus
ATGTGGCACAATGTGCTAGCTAGCTAAAGAGGCGCTAGAGCTAGAGATGTTTGGTTGCTTTGATTCTGGCTGGACTCAGGAATGTAAGTAGTTGATGTGAATTTGTGTTTATTGCATAAATTTCTGTGCATTTAGATGACATAATACACAGAAATTAATCTTGCAGTCTCCTACCAGTTAAGCCAATCTAAAGCTAATTTTATATTTAAAGTACAGACGTGAGTGGCAGCGATAACATACTTCACAAGTTAGTAAATAAGTTTAATCTTTTTTCCCTTTTTTTAACTTAAATAAAACTACGTTTTATTTACTTTGAGATCAGTTCACTGTTTTGTAACCATCAAAGTTTCTTCAGCATTTTTTTGTATTTTTGAGGATTCTTTTGTAATTTTTTAAAATCTCACTTCATATTTTAAAAAGGGCGATAAATTACAGAATCATCTTGCAGCAAATCTTTAGGTTTTTCAACTCTAAAAAACCCAGGTATCCTAGCAAAAAAATAAATAAACTGGAGAAAACAAAGTTAAAAAATATAATACAAACGAAAAGCAACTAACAAACCAAAGGTAATCTAATGAAATCAAGTGTATAAATAACCAAGCCATCTGGGAAGATTGTGATCCGTAACTACTTCTGGACAGAACCATGCAAAAGAGCTGGGTTAGTTACTCAGTTCAACCAGTGATGTGTTTGTGCCTGTATCCCAGCAGACCTCAAGCCATGCAATTTTCTGAAGACCACAGGAAGTTCTAATTAGTGGTAGTGAGAAAGGTAGACTACTACATATTTCATATTTGTTGTGCATGAGTGTGCAGCATTGAGCTAAAAGTGAACTTGTTCTCTGAAACACACAAATATGCTCTCATTCTGTCTCGCCACGGGTTTCTCGCTGTACTTCTCCATTTGTCGCTGTGGTAGAAATAGAAAAACAGGTTTTCAAAACATTTAAATTTGCGGTGTAATGGAGGCAATGTTATGCATGTTAGACATTTTCTTTAAAGTTTTGGAGAGGAATGTATCTGAAAAAGGAATGCAATGTTGTATTTAGACTGTTAACATCGTAAAAAAGCTCTGAAATTAGTAATTAAATAACCCTCTACTATTTATACATTCAGGCACTGAAAAATCACATGTCAATATGTAACTAAAAAAGATAGTCGCTCTCATCTTTTTCCTTGTAAGAACAAGGAAGCTGATACCTTGAAGTTGGCAATAGTGATAATTTTTCCTACCCAGTAGTAATGCCATATGCATCCCCTTTGCTATTTATTTGTGTAACAGTTTCTCCTCCCCCTTAAGTGCATTTTCATCACTGACCTGAAGTCAGAGCTTTGTAGCCTCTCCTAAAGCTTTCACCCTAAACTATGGGAAAGAATCCATGACACTAGTCATTTGAAAGGGAAGTCCAATGGTTTGTCTTTTTCTCCTCACTGGACAAACAGGTAGACGGACAGATGGGTGGACAGATGTCCTCCATGGCCAGCAGGTGAGCCAAGGCCCTCATCTCCACAGACCAACTTCCCCCCTTGTTGTTAAGGACTCTCCGGTGTGATAGCCAGCTCTCACCTCAGCAACCCTGAACTCAGTCTTTTTTTTTTGTTTGTTTTTAACTATACAAGGGCTTTTACAAAAAAAGCTAACTTGGACAGCCATACAATGGCTAAAACATAAACCATATCTCTACTTTATCTCAGTTTGTAATTTTTTTTCTATTTTTCTTTTTTGGATGCATTTATTTTTTTCTTCATTTAAGTCTTTGCTTGCTTTTCTTTGTTCTTTACGAGTAGCTCTAATCAGGCCTGTGCTGAGAGGCTCAGTCACAGAGAAACTGGTTTTCTAGATTTTTTTTTCATTAGGTCGAGAGGGGGGAATGAGTGGGAGGGAAAGGACAAGGATCAGGTCAGGGACCAAGATGTGGGTTCATTATTAGTCCAGACATGGACTTGCCAGCAGATATGAGACAGAATTGGATGGGACAGAATGAGGCGACGCGTTGGTTTGGGAAAGGTGGGGCTCAAAGGTGATTACAGAAGATTTGTCAAGGTTATCCGCTATCAGAGGAGGTGTGTGGTGCTGTGGAGGGAGAGCGCCGCCTACGGGCGGTGGAAGTCCAGGATCGCTCGGAGCGTTCAGAACGCTCAGAGGCTAGCGAAGCGGGTCGAAAGCGGTGAACAAAGCCGTCCAGGAAGTCCTGCTGCTGCTGGGTTATGGCTTGCGAGATGAGGCAGGGCAGTGCCTGCAGGCTGCCCGTCACTGAGTCCAGCTTGTCCTCCAATGTGCCGATGCGCTTATCCAGCTCCTCACTGCGTTCCTGCAGCTCCGACACCAGGTCATACATCACATTCTGGGTCTAATGAAGGAGAGAAAGTAAATGTGTTTCAGGACAAGAAGGAACAGGAGGACAGAGAGAGGAGGGACAAGGGAGGAAGAAGCAAGAAACATTAAGACTTGTTGCAACAACTAACATTAGGAGATGATATACAGTAGTATGCATATAATGATTAAAGAAATTTTTTTTAATGTAACAGTAATAATAAGTTTGATGAGTAGACAATCTACTGTAAATATATTACAGTAGAGGAGGAA
Organism: Pelvicachromis taeniatus; assembly: GCA_015108175.1. NCBI lineage: Eukaryota > Metazoa > Chordata > Actinopteri > Cichliformes > Cichlidae > Pelvicachromis > Pelvicachromis taeniatus. Next base: position 6,540 of record VURO01008191.1, read on the forward strand.
ATAATTTAAAGGAAGCAGTAGGAAAGGGAGCTGTAAAGTTTCAGCAAGTCAGCATAGATTTTATCTTCCCATAGATTTAACAACCAACTTCTCCAATCCATTTATAGCTCCTGAAGGTCTTTAATACTTTATGTGTTTGCTTGACACAACTCATTTATATAATGAAAAGCATCTCTAGTATTTAGGTACTTATTGTTTAACAGTTGATGCAGTTCCAGCGAGCTCAGCATGTGTTATCTGCAAGTAATTCTCACATCTAAACTAAGCAATTTTCCATATTGCAAAATTAATCACACATTATATACAACATACTGCATTCTTCACCATCACAGAGCATTTCATAAGATATGCAATTTAATAGTCATCAGCAGAGATGATAAAATACTCATGTAGGGTCTCCCCAGACATGTGTGCCCCTTAGAAATCAAATATAAAATCCAGATGTGAAAGGTTCATTTCTCTATGGAGCTTGAAAAGAGAGCTGAACCACTGCAGGGTATATGCAGATTGATCTGACCATTGAGCACAGTAAGGTGCAAGTAAACACACATTAAAGGGATTGGCCTTGGAACCTTTTAAAATACACACTGGAGTGCAAATGCCATCCACATCAAATGAAGTCAATGCAGTCATGCACCTCTCTTTGAACCCCCTCTCAGGTCTGGTGCCTCAGCTGACATCTGTACAGCAGGAAAGAAGCTACTGAAGCATTTCTGTATTGAGCCTCATATGGACAGAAGCTGTTTAGAGTGTGTCATCGGGTTCAGGTTCTTCAAACTGTCTTGCATTAGGGTTCATTCTCCAAAGAGTTAGCTTAGCCAAGATCACATTTTTAGGCAATGTGGGTGGCCAAGCATTTTAACCAGTTGCTTAAAACCCTGCTTTTCCACCACATAATCACATCAGTAGTTTCTATCTGCTATTTGCTTTTCCTTTCATATGCAGTAGAATTAGGAAGTAGTCCAGCAATGTTTGCAGAAGTTACTTGTTTACATTTGGGTCTCATATAAAAAGTTGTTATAATCTCCTCGTTTGAAGCCTGGTTGTACTCAACGTGTTTTTGCCTGAAGTAATATAAAAAGTTAGCTTTCTGACCTTTAGTCAGAAAGGTTTTCTTGCAAAGTAATGAGCTCTGCTGGTAGTTGCTGAAGTAGCTTCCTTTTTGTTACCAAATCGTCATCAGAGGGTGATGCACGCTCTTGCTCTCAGACATGCCTGGCTTGTCGTATTGCTCTGTGTGCTGGGGAACATAAACTCAGTCCTTGGCTATGGCACTTTTGTATTATGTATTTGCGGATGAAATGATATGGCACAAGCCTATTTTCCTACGGTTTTTTGCTGACTATTCAAAAAAAAAAAAAAAAGTACAACTTAATGCAGTACCAGGATTGACTCACTTGTCAGCTTTACGCAGTAAGGTGAAGATCCTACAACTTTTGAGATAAAATCACAGGAACCAGAAGACCCTATATTAACAAGCACTAGATGACAGCGGGAAGGAAAAACTCCCTTTTAACAGGAAGAATCCTCCAGCAGAACCAGGCTCAGAGAGAGGCAGCCAACTGCCTTGACTGGTTAATGAATATCATTTACTGTGCACAGGGAGAACAGTGAAAATATCCTAGGACATCTATAGGGGTTCCCTATAGTTTATGTCATTAGAAAGAGCCCTCAGGCCCTTCCTGAGAAGAATATCTAGATATAATAAAATATACATTCAGTCAGTTTAAATAAAGGCAGAATAGCAATGGCAAAAGTCATAGCTGACAGTTAAATCATCACAACACAAATTATATCAAAACCTTCAAAAGATAAAGTTAGATTTTTAACTGGGAAAACTTACCTTTGCCAGGTCCACCAAGGTGTTAGCCTGATCATTGAGTTTCCTTTGCTCCATCTTAACACTGCGCAGTCTGAGTGGGTGCACAAGGAGGTGTGAACATGAAAAACAGGGAAGGAGAATGTGGACAAAAGGAAAGAGATGACAGCAAGGAAGAGAGGAGAGCAGAGTGAAGAAGGGGAAGGAGGGTTGTTTGAAGGAGTAGAGCACAGAGCGACAGGTTTTTGAGGGGCAGAGAGGGCCAATAGAAAAGAAAGGAGGAGGAGGAGGAACAACAAATGTCTTGTCAGGACTCTTCTCTTATTGATGACATTGAAAAGAAAGACAGACATGCATTGTAAATATTTTGTGTGTAACTATATTTATACACATATATAGAAGTGCATGTATATAAATATATATTAAAAGCATTCCTGGTCTTGGTCAATACAATACCAACCAAAACATGCAAAATTACAGAAGCATACTACACTCATTTTGAAAATAAAAAATAAAAAAATAGACTGTTTATCATGTTTTAGCTAGCTCTTTTTTGTTATAACAAGATCTTTTTTTCACAATGTTACAGTCCTTTAAGCAGCAGGTGGCAGCAAGTATTTTTGTTGTAATGAGAAATGATCCTAATAGTGAGAGATGATCTTGTTACAAGCCAAAAAAGGAATCCGTTTTTAAATAAGTGGAAAAAAGAGTTCAATATGTGAAAGAAATGTATTATCAGGAGCTAAAAATGCCTTTGTGAACAAGAATGCAATATGCTTCCATACAAGAAAATCCCAAAACCTGTTTGAAATCAAAACATTCCCATCTCTTTCCAAAACTGAGACACTGAAAAAAGGAAAAAGATGGCATGCCCTTTGTCAGTGCTACACACAGCTCAGTGGTAGGACTTCAGATATACACACTGGTCATTCAGTAAGCGTGCAGTGACTATGGCTGACTTTGTGCACAATGAAACGAGTTGAGTGTTTTCAGTGCTGGATATTGTGAGAGTGTGTGTGTGTGCATATGTGCATGAGCTGATGTGTGTATGTGTGGATGCCACAGATAAAGGATGAAACTTGCCAGAAATAAACTGCCTAATGACACTGCTGAACATACGGCAACATCGACATTTCAAACATTTTAAATGAAATGCTGCACGATGATACATTGGACATGTTTTGTGATGCCTTCAACAAAGCGCCTCCTTATCTCTAATCAAATACATTATGGCTCTGTAAGAACTGTTAACGCTGATGTGCATAATATGCCATTGTTAGCAGTGGCATCACACAGCCATCATCTGAATGTGCGAGGGGAAGAATTTCCCTGTTCGGCAAATTATGAGACAGGATGACATTCAAGGGCATTTATTCATGTGCAAATCAGTATATCAGAGCAGAGTGAGACTGCTCGCTTACGGCTCTATCTCTGTGGGAAACCGCTTCAGCTCGTATGTGTCTGTTTGCCCGGCTTTGTCATCCCTTACGGCTGTCGAAGAATTGGGACTATTTGAGGTAAAAGCTCTACTTATTAGTGTAACACATTTTGAGTACAATTTGGTTCTACAAAACCCCAATGTACATGTTGCACTGTGCCTTTTGTGCTATCCTATTAATGTCATGTACAAGGCCTTGTTGTTTGATCTCATATTAGAAAGCGAAAAACAGCATAAATCAAGACTAAATCAACAGCAAGCATTTGATCCTCATTAGAACTACAGGATATAACACTATGCTTATTTATGTCATCACAAAACCTTCAGGAGTGTAGGATGAGTTCTGTTGATGCAGGTTAATATAGCCCCAGAGCAGCTATATTAATCATGGGCAACATTATACACTACATCATCAATGATTATGAACTGCTGGCCAAGCCAACAAAGCTCCAAGCTCATTCTGTGCAAGATGCTTTTTCTTTCACACGTTCTCTCCAGACAACCCTCCACTATTGACAATGTTGATGCTTTTCGTTCATTCAATTCAGGGGGGAAATGGGAGGGAGAGGGAAGTAAATGGAACACTGAAGTAAAGAAAAAAGAAAACACAACCGAAAACAGCAATTCAGCATCCAGCCCTTTTTTTTCTTTTCTTTTTATGGTAACAAGTAAACTTTTTTGTTGTCATTTTTTTTTTTTTTACATGCATGTCGAACGCAGACATGGAGAGAGGAGGAGGAGGATGTTGAAGAAACAGTAGGAAGAGGATACATAGAAGACTCAACTTACTTCTGAGCTCTGCGGTGATAGAGCAAAACAAAGACAGAACACAGTACAGATTTTTAACCCCACAACATTCACGAAACGAGTGAAAACCATTACACTTCTCACTGTAAGCACAGGGTAAAAAGAGGGTCGCAGGGAGGGGGGGCAAGGGAGGGGAACAGGAAGGACCATTACACTAGATTGCAGAGTGTTTATGTGTGTGTGTGTGTGTGTGTGTGTGTGTGTGTGTGTGTGTGTGTGTGTGTGTGTGTGTGTGTGTGTGTGTGTGTGTGCGTGCGCAGGCTCTGTATGTGTCCATCTGTGAGAGCTTACATATGTGTATGACAATCAAAGGAAATGGTCTTTGAGGAGAGGACATCGTGGGAAAACACCATTGTTGATACTATCAGATATACACAACCGTGTGGCATTATAGCTGATAACACTGCCTAAGTATTTTCAACCAAACAACATTAAGGAATGAACACAAAGGGACTATTTTCTTTTACAACTAATCAGTAAGAATGACATTTCCTCAGATTAACAGTTCAAATGATAATACAGCCTAAATATTTTAACCACAAGTAGCATTAACGATTGAGCCTTATTAGTTCTGGTTTTAGCCCATGCTGAAAGTCTCCTTGGCAGTTTGTGGTGAACGTGTCTGTCATATTTAGATCAGTTTACGAAAGGCGCACACGGTGCAGTGAACTTACTGGTGAATGGCTTGGAGAAACTTGCGCTGGTGTTTCCGCACCTTGGCGTGATCTATCTTCTTGACCAATTTTGTGTGTTTGTAAATGAGCCATGTTTCCCTGAGTACATTGGCAGCTGTGTTCTTTACCTGTAAAATAAGGGCGAGAAACTTATATAACATATAGTAGTTTGTACTGCTCTGACAGATTACAAACTGAAGAACCCATCTGTGAGTATTATTACCATAAAATTAAAAAAAAAGGTGAAACTGTGGTGGTAACTAAATGTTAGAAATCCATGTGCCAAAATTGAGTTTTAAAAGCTTTTTTTCAATGAAACAAGCTCGTTGTATTGGACTCCATACATACACTCGCCAGCCACTTCATTAGTTGCACCTACCTAATACTGGTTTTGCATTTGTGAAAGCCAATTCCTCATGGGATGGATTCAACAAGATGCTGGAAACGTTCCTAAGAGATTTTGGTTCATATTGACATCATAGCATCATGCAGTTACTGCAGATTTATCAGCTGCACATCCATGACATAAATCTCCCATTCCACCACATCCCAAAGTTGCTCTATTTTACTGAAACTTGTCTTTTTTCAAGAAACCGGTTAGAAATGATCTAAGCTTTGCGACATGGGGTGTTGTCCTGTTGGAAGCTGCCATCAGAAGCTGGGTACACTGTGGTCATAAAAGGTTGGACACGTGGCGTTTAAAGGAAGTTCAGCTGGTACTAAGTGGGTTTTCCCACCTATAGTTTGTTTACTCCAGATTACATGGTCCAAATTTGGTCAGTTTGTAAGCTTGTAGCTTTTCCCCATGGTTTGGTTTGTTTTCACACAGAGAAAAGTCCAAGAGAACCAAAATGCATCACTACAAACTGCGTGAGAATGTTCAGTTTGCTTGAATGGTGCTTATGCCATATTCTGACCCTACCATCTGAATGTTGCAGAAGAAAATGAGACTCATCAGACCAGGCAATGTTTTTCCAATCTTCTGTTCTGTCAAGTTTTGGTTAGTCCATGCAAATTGTAGTAACCCAGTGGGATCCTCTGTTTGCTGTAGCCCATCTGCTTCAAGGTATGACATATTGTGTGTTCAGAGGAGCTCTTCTGCATACAATTCAGTTCAATTTTATTTATATAAAGCCAGTTCCCAACAACAGTTGCCTTAATGTTTCTTATAATGTAAGGGAAAGACCTTAAAATATTAGAAAGATATCCTAAACAATCGCACGACCCCCTGTCGACAGTGGGAAGGAAAAACTCCCTTTTAACAGGAAAAAACCTCTGACAGAATCAGGCTCAGGGAGGGGCAGCCATCTGCCACAATTGGTGGGGGGTGAGGGGAAAGAGAAAAGAGCGGAGAGGGGACTAAGGGAGAGAGAGTCATAGTTTAATAGTTACAAATGATTAAAAACAATAGTGGGCAAAAAACACAACGGGTTTCTTCAGCAGGTTGTTTTGCCCATCTCTACATATTTAAATGTACTGATTTCCTGCCATATGACTGGCTGGTTAGATGTCTGCATTAACAAGGAGTTGAAGAGGAGAACCCAATAAAGTGGCTGGTAAGTGTATTGTTTATTCTACAATCCCAGTCAAATTAACAGCGTGGAAGAAGCAAACTGTCACACATTTTTTGAGCTGGGCATGCTCGAAAGAGTTATAAACCAAAACATTATCATCACCGTGACAAACATAAATTTCATATTATAAGAGTTTACTATTACAGTTTACTGTGACTCACTCGTTTGCAGAGTTGTGTGTCCATCATAAAGTTGTGGACATGCTTCTCAGCCTTGGTTAGCTCCAGCTTCCTGGCTACCACTGCAACTACCAACGCAGTGCAACCAGCTCCCTGTTGCACAAAAACAGCAACTGTTCTTTCTTATACGGACACTACGTTGGGTTAGGCTGGTGTCACATAGATCTCAATATATACATAGTACATTTCAGGTTCTTTAAAATACATAACTAGTGAGTGAGCTCTACAGAAGGAGAATGAAATTCATGTTCTGGTAGGTAAAAAAAAAATAGAGGAAGAGAGAGTGAAACATAAATATATGTGGAAGAATCAAGTTGAATCGAGTGATTTGTGTGTTTTCAGCTGCACCACCGCAGCTCTGTTCAAAGTATTTGGAGCTATATTTCTTTTTGTAGAGCTTTCAGTCAGAATAGGACTTGAGGTTTTGTTCTATCTGATCACTGTTGTCTTGTGAGTTATATGTTATACATTTATTGAACTGCAGACATGATGAACCTACCATGATCCCTGTAAGCAGACACACGCCTTTCCCACAGTAGGTGTGTGGTACCATGTCTCCGTAGCCAATGGAGAGGAAGGTAATCGAGATGAGCCACATGGCTCCCAGGAAGTTACTGGTCACTTCCTGTTTGTCATGATACCTAAAGCAATGAAGATATGCAAAAGTCAGGAAAACTGGAACTCAGTTTCGTGAATGTGAGCATGCTGAAGAATGACATGGTGCTGTGTGAACCAAACGGGTTGTGAGCGGAGGTGGTGGAGGTGGTGAGGATCGAGGAGTAGGAAGAAATCATGATGGAAGGTGAGACACCTGTTTTATAAAGCCAGTTCTAAAATAAATGCAGCAGATTTTAGTCAGAAACAACAAAAAATGGTCTACTCAGTACATGTGAAAAAGACAGTAGAATTCCTTTCTGTTTTTCTTTGTCTTTGAGGCATTTTTTTAATGCAGAGCCATATTTTAATGGGAAGGATGCTCGGGGCAGCGGGGGGAAAAAATCACTTTCTCATTGAAATAAGCTGATTTGAAACTGAAACCATGATGTTCACCATCTGTCAGTTTGAAAATGAGGCACTTGATGAGATGAATGATGGGAAATTAAAAAAAAAAGAGGCCAATTCACATAATCTTGATTTAAAATGGAAAGAAATTCTAGTCAGTATAGTAAGCAAGTTTCAAATGACAAAGAGAGAGGCCATGTTGCTCAGTGTGACTGGATGTAGTGCCAAGGGTTTAACTTATTTTCAGTATTGCAACCCCAGAATGTACATCAGTGCATCCAAAAATGCATATACTTCTTCTTTAAATCAAACTAATAGTTGGATAAATGGTCAAGGTTTTCTACAAATCTTCCTTCCTTCTCAGAGTTGCCCCGACAGACGTTTTGGCAATGCAAATCATCAGTTCAAACCGACAGCCATGCTTGAAAATGTCAATCCAAAAGGCCCACAGTGCATACGTAAAGACACTTGTGTAAAAAAAAAAAATCACAAAACGCACACAAAGCTGGATTGAGGATAACATTGCCGTACCTTCGATAGCAAAGTCAATCACGGAGGCAAATCGGCCTCATTCACCCACCCTCATTCAACTCGCCTGATTATTCCCAATGGGCTGTCTAGGAGGAGATCAGATAAGATTTAATTTTGAAGTCAAAATCAAATATTCATTAAGCACTTTCAGACAACATCACGCTAACATCCCTATGACAAGGCAATCTAGACTCTGAGTCTAATTTCTTGGGATTTGGTTAAGGATTTTGTAAAGGGAGTTCTAACTGGGCCAATCATGAATTTCCAAAGAGTTTGAAATATCCAGCAGCGTCCAAGCCTATGAATTCAAAATGACCAGCACAATCATCTCTAATTAGCGCACAAGTACATATCAGAACAGCTGGGGTCAAGTCTATGAATTTCTAGAAAAAACAGATTCACAGTTTCATAGAAAAAACGTTTCCTCTTTCTCCTCCAAGACAGTCCATTGTTACCAAACACCATAAATGAACTAATCATGCCTTCCACATTTCTTAAAACTCCCACTCTCAAGTTTTTCTATTCATGCTCAAAGTCCGGGGGGAAAAATAGCTGAGTGTTTTTGTACCACAGAATGTCAACAAAGTGTGTGGTCAATGGGATTCAAGCTTTTTCAGTAACATGCAGAAAAGCAGTCTGTACAATACCATGCAGGAATAAACAAACATGTCTGCATCTGCATGCTTCAAAGCCAGTATATTGAGAGCAGGGGAGCAACAGAAAAACCTCAGGTCCATTTAGAGATTAACAGCACCTATGAGAAATCCTGCAGTGTTACCATGTGGAAGGGGACCGCACGTCTTCTTGGTACTTTGCATTTGTAAACAGACTGGCTGAGTAACAAAGGAAGAAGCTCATTGAATTTGACACCCCTGTCTCTTTTACCTGCATCCCAACACTTCACCAGCTGCCCTTTGATAACTGCCAGGGGGATAAACTTGATCAGCTGGCTAAATATTGTAATTACAAGTGACTACAATGTTAGTGACTAGTATGTTAATTTCATTCATTTTGTCATCAAGGCATGCAGAGAGTGAGTCACGTCTCCAAGGCAGGCAGGAATGTGCTGCACCTTTCAGCACAGTGAACAGTGTATTACAGTGCAATATGGTTGCCTCTCTGTTGTAAATATGACCTATAAATATGCTTGGCAACAATGCAAAAAGGTATTGTTGCTTTCTCTTTTATCGCCTGTTTTTCTGTTGGTGGACATTTCATTGCACATATTTCAGCTCTCTGAAAAAGAGCAGAAGACAGCAGTACTGGAGCAGAGACAGAGGCTGAAATGGGAGCAAATCAATAGCGTTTTAAGGCTCTCAATATACTGTGTCAAGTTTTGGAATAGCATGGAGAAGAGCTGGCACCACTTTCAACTTATTCCAGGACAGGACGTATATAATGTCCAGAGCAGATAGTTGTAATCCCCCCTGGTTAAATTCTCCCTGACAGACACTAACAGCAAATGCATTATTATTGGATCCATTACCCAAACGTTTCACTGATGCCATTATTTATCCAGCATCAAATACAACAACACTGTCATTTACACCCAAAAGAGCACCGAGGCCTTTGTTCTACGAGAGAGCCCGATGACCACAACACAAGACCGTTTAGGCAATGTCTCAAGCCGCAGTTTTAGCTTAGCTGACCAGCAACGAGATAAACAACTGCTTGTGAATGACTTCACTGGCCTGTTCAAATCACCGCCGGTGTAGTCTAATCAACCTTTTCCCTCCCAACATGGCTATGCTCTCGGTTTATGTGCACAAATGGAATCACTTCATTTTTCAGCTGCTGTTGCCTGTAGCTGTTTGACAGAGGCTGACAACACAGCCTCTCTTTAAATAAAGTAGCAAGAATGGATCACATGTGAATGAGCCGCACTTAACCTTGCCAACATGCACGCACACACACACACACACTCAAGTTTTCCTTTCGAACTCGATTCCTTCACATACGTGAAATACTTTAACAGATGTTTCCTTCGGAACGAGGGTGCTTTTTAAGGTATCACACTGTGCGCCTAAAATGCACAAATGAATTAAAAAAACACTTGCAAAGCCTGATAGTACAGCAATATTTAGATTTCAAACATGCTAAAGGAAGAACATCAACCCTGTCTCTGTTTCTTGCCTTCTTTAGTCAGCTGGCACAGCAAAGCAAAGAGCCAAGCACTTTGCCAACACTGAAAAACTCGTGCTTTACATTCTGAAGTCGTCACCTTCATATTGTCCAGATGTTCGATCACGGCAAAATAAATGAGAAAAAAAAAACAAAAAAGTCAGACTGACAGAAAATTACTGTGAACACTGGCTGAGATGACATTCAAACAAATACATTGGGATTCTCCGTGAGGGGAGGGGTATTAGTTGCAATAAACATGAGCAGATTAAACTCAAAGTAATGACAGCTTCTTTTAAATACTGCAAACCTAGCAGTGTTTTTACAGCCAATATACAAATGTAAGCAAGCAAAGCAGCACAGCAAACTAAAAAAAAAAATCTGTACATTTGCTAATTGCTGAAATTGAAAGGGGACATGTTGTATTTTTATATGCTTTTTCATATTTATAGTGTTACAAAAATGGATCGCATTACAAATTTAACATGGATGAATTTTAACTTTTTAATTGCCATGTACGATCCAAACTCTCAGGCTTCTGAATCACTGGGATTTCTTGGACTTGTGGGCTTAGTTTACCAGGAGGTCTTCTGTGCTTAGTTCTTTATGAACTAAGAGTACAAGTCAGAAAGAGAGAGAGAGAGAGAGAGAGAGAGAGAGAGAGAGAGAGAGAGAGAGAGAGAGAGAGAGAGAGAGAGAGAGGGGAGGTGTATGGCCATCTCAGTTAAACAGCTCTGGCTGTGAGCACAGTATTCCCACCCACATGGTGTTCAAACTCTCAACCAGAAGGCAGGACGGCCTTTGGATAATTTTCTTGTGAAGGAGAGGAGCTAAAACTGCTTCTTTCAGACAGAGGGCTGAACCAAGTCCCAATGTAAGCTATATATGGATTATTTTTGTACTAAATTATGCAAAGCTACTCCAGCAGAGTCCAAGAATGAATATATGGAGTGGGGTATGATTATAAGTCCACTTTAAATATAGTGGGAGTTTTCACAGTTCAAAGGAATACAGTACCTGACTTTTTTGATTCCCCGATTCTTCCTGTAGCACAAACATTTGATTCACTTGTGATTTGTGAATGTTTACAAACTTTACAAGATTTTCAATTTTCTCTAATGGCACGATTAGGTAAAATTTAGTTATGGACTAAATGTTTGAAATAATGAATCATGGTTAATTAACAAATCCTAGCATGCTAGAACTCTAAAGTGATGAACATGAAACATGTTTTACTTAAAAATATGTCAAACTTAAGAATGACGCAGGTTTTATATTGCAGTTTATACTCAACAAATACGGTAAATTTAGGTTTATGCCCTAAATTAACCATATTGGTAATTACCAAAATTATTTTTATGTTTTAGTAATGTTTAATGTACCGGTGGTATGCACAAGATCTTTAACTGAAATATTTGAATGCTGTTGTTATTGTTGTTACCCTGGATTTTCAAATAAGAAAAGATTGTCATTAAGATGACCAATTACATCATCATTGTGTTACATCATTCCTGAACAGAAAATGTTATTTTAGTGGTTGAATATTTAATTTGTTTCCTCTTAAAGAATCTCAGTGTACCAGGTCAAATTTATAAAAATATTAATAGATTAAAGTTTGTTATTTGCCTAATGTATAACAATATTTTTTAGTGTTAAACAATTTTTTGAAAGTTTCTAAATTTCTATTTGTGTTTTCTTGTTTTTATGGCTGGTGGTCATATATACACATTATATACATCTCCCTGATGTTTGTGGTCCTCAAGCTTGGGTCCTCAGGTCTGGGAGTTTGAGGGTCCTGTGCAGTATCTGAGCTGTTCCTAGGTCGACACTCTTCTGGACAGACACATCTGATGTGCTCAGAATCTCCAGCCATGTGTGGGGCTTTGACTCCATGTGGTTCTCAGGTTGCTCTGCCTGGTCTTAGAGTCCTAGTGGTGCCTTGACTAATTGGTGTTATTTCCAAAGCTATTATGAAGTGTGCTCATGTATTGACTCATCTCATCTATACATTTTTGTTGCTGCAATATCTGAGAGGAGCTTCCATGTTGTGGAGAGGCAGGTGATTACCTGGGCGGTAACAGTGCTGTACCCTTGTAGGGCTCCTTCATGCATATAACCTCTAACATTGGGGGGACTGGCATAGTAACATCTGATGCGGACCTTGCTGAGCTGGTCTGATGAGCCATGTATACATGTATTTTTTAAATTTTTTATAACATCTATGTTTAGACAGCTTAGGAAAAAATACATTATTTCCAAGTTCTCTAAACACTTTCTGTGTAATGTGTACAATGAAGAAAGCTTATATGTGAAAGTATTCATCATGCAATTCAAACATGAAATGAAAATATGCAGACAAATCTGCAGCAATCTTCATCTCTTGGCTTTGTGCCCAAATCCAACTCTGTTCAATGAATTCTTAAACACACTTGAGCAGTCAAGGGGCTCAATGTCACAGTGACCTGTCATCAGGAAATCAAACACAGAGGAGTGGCGGTCTCGCAAGATCTGATGTAATTGTGCTTCGGTCAATTAGCAGGAAAGATAAACCACATGGAGGCTTGCCATGTTGCAGAAACTGGACATTAGCTTTAAATTAAGTACCTGTTAGATTTCCTCTATGTATATGTTGCAGGGAACAAAATGATTTTTACAGTGCCAGTGCAAAACTGCACACACTATAAAGGGAATCCCGACTATTATGACAAATTACTCTAAATATGTTACAAATGATCTCCACTACATAAAAACATACTTGAAAATAACTACAATGTTTTCGTTATTCATTAAATCTTTGTTGTTTAAAACGATTTTTGGTGCCGCGGGAGCAGCCATGTTTTTGCGCACACAATGCATTCTGGGACGATGACGTATATCGGTTGTCGGCAGTATAGGCGCTTTCAAGCTACGTAGTACAACGAGACA
>VURO01008196.1:21643-38295 GCA_015108175.1 Pelvicachromis taeniatus
TTTTACTGCGGACACATTAAAATAAAAATAAAATATCAGTAACAAAAACCTGACTGCAGATTCGACTTTGTGATGAGAATTTTCTTTCTGGCTCAAAACGACTTGAAATCATTCATGAGAGATATGTTTAGGATATTTTTGAGAGATTAAAGACCAACAAGTCATTGATAACACTTTAGATCCAAGCAAACATTTTTTGGCAAGTAGTGGACATCGCTTTTTGATATAAGATCAGTTTATGTCAGCTCTTACAGTGGCTACCATTTTCACCACAAGAGAAGCCATTAGCATTAACTACAATAACAAAATCCAAGAACAACTAAACTAAAGCAACAACAACAGGAAAGTAGCTGACAATATTAATAAAAGGTTAATAACAGACAATAAGTGTGAGTTTAGGCTTACTTTATTTGAAGATAAAGTCCACGCAGGTCTCCTCCTTGATAAAGACGTTAATGGGTTTTTAAAACTCCTGTCTTGGTTTTCACTTTTATCCCTCTATCATTCTCCTCTGATATCCCAGACAGAAATAAAAACCGTGATGCTCCCATGGCTCAGTGCTGGTCTCCCTTCACTTGAAAGCTGACGGCTTGCTTCAAAAGTTGTGAAAAAGTTGTGGGTCCTTCTGCCTGGCGCATGTACGCAGCAGGACCTAGCTATAGGCTAACTTCTGATGATGATATTTACGTCACTGCTTATGCTAGCACTGCCAGACAGAGGCTATGACGCTGGTCACACATCTAAATACCTGAAAACTGTTTAAACACACATCCCTGACATTTAATAGAGCAGGACTGTATCTGTTCAGTGACGGTATTTTTCTATAGCAGCCGCCAGTATTTTAAAGTCTTTTTAATAATAAGAATAATAGCTACACTCAAGAATTTGATTTCTGGTTACATATCCAAAAAAACACAAGGATTAGCAAAGTGGAGGCAAACACTGCAGAGAGGGCTGCTGAGCAAGTTAGCTCTCAGCTGCTTTACTTTACGCAGTCGTGCGTTAGAACCAATGAATTATGATTGAAATATTTTCATATTTGTCAATTAAATCATTTCGTAAGATTATTGAGCAACAAAATTTAATTTTTTTCAACCTTAAGTGGCTAAATTGTATTTGGCTAATGCTAAGAGCTAGTCTAAACTAGCTCAACTGATTTCGTTTTTGATTATCTTTTTTTGTTTGTTTGTTTTCAAGGTGAACATGTAGTTCTATACAAATATATTACAATATTAGGTTCATAATTTAATTCTGACCTGCTAGTTTTGTTTTTGTTCTGTAAGAAGGAATTTCTTTATTAAAGAGAAAGAAAAATGGTAGATGTATGACATACATACGTTTAAAAGAAATGAACAGAAATAAGAAAAAATGTTGCATGATATCTGATTAAAATAAACAGTCTTCATTTTCTTTTTATTTTCTTTTTTAAGTGTAATTAGTGGGATTTACTAGATCTGGACAGCTTTATCTTCCCACTTCAAAACCTCAATGCATTTTAAAAGATATTTGGCAAAATACAGCTTAAAACGTTTAAAGATAAAAGTAACACTTAATTAGCCAACTTTTATTCCAAACAAGCACACCGGCTCATATATAAATATATTCAGTGTTCAGACAGTGTATGAAAAACTCACAAAAATTGAATGTATCAAATATGAGACGCTTAAGGTGTTAAACATAGTGAACCTGTGTGGCAGCATATGTAAGGTTTTTGTGAATATAAAATTCAGGTTGGCTGTGGGTCAGGCAGTACATCTAATAATCACCAGGGTTGGTGGTTTTATCCCTGGCTGCTCCAGTTTGGTTTCCAGAGTATCCTTGGGAGAGCTGTTGAACCCTGGGTTGTTCCCAATGTGTTAATCGGAGCGTGAATGTCAGACAGAAAGCACTTGGGCTTTAGAAAAGTGTTCCATAAAACGAACCCGTCCATTTACCAAATTTCCCTTCTCTTCCCATGTTGTTTATGGACTTGGGAGGTGTTTTAATAATGATATCACAAAAAATAAACCTTTAGAAACTGAATTATCTGTTTTCAAACGTCCAGACCTGAACTTTGACAACAGCACTGTTTTCAATGTATGAAAATTGAAATGAGCAGGTGTAGTCAGATGGAACAGTCTTTAACCGGCCAAAGTCCATCCATTTGCATTCGAGCAAGTCTGCCTCCCACGTTTGATGTCACCCAAACATGACAACAACATAATGCTGCATCGGGAAATGAACTTCAATTAAAAACATACTTTAAAATATATTTTTTAAACTTATTTTTATGCATTTCTCCCAGTGTCTTTTTTTTTTTCAGACAACCCTGAAATTCAGCATTGACTGCGATTTTGCAGGATGCAGATGTTGTTACTCATTAAAACTGAATAAGTAAGCAAAACCTACAGCAAGTTAAAGAACAACAAACACTTTTCATGTATTAAGAGAGGCAGGGCAAAGATCTTCTGCATAAAAATGAGGCACTTGAACCCTTATTCATGTTAAGAGGAATACATCTGAATTAAAGAATGAGGTTTATTAAAACATAGCAAAGAGATGAGATGTGCTGTGGTATTTCAGTATAGGGCATTGGTTACATATGTTTCTCAAATTGGCCTCGACATGAAGCCCATGCTTTACTAATCACATTAATCAAGGTGCTGTTCTTGTGCACATTTAACTAATTGGAGTGAGGGCACGGCAACACTAAATTATCACCAAACCTTGTTGTCATATATAACTATGTTACTCATGAGGCTTTAAGCAGCACTGTGTAAAACAGTCCTGCTGAAAGCTAACTGGCATGGCTCAGCAGAGTGGTTTTACTCTCTCTCTGCAGTTTTTGCCAAGAGTAGAATCTATCTGTTTCTTTTGATTGTGCAACATGAAATCAATGACTTAAGCTATTTAAAAAATATTTTGACATAGGGATTATCAAATGAACAGCAATATCTGTTTGTAGGCGCTTTTATACGTGAACTCAGCGTCAAGTGTATGAAGTCAGGACATCATCCTGACCTTGTCCTTTCTCACACAGCAGAAGAGAGTCCGCTCTGTTTGGTTTAGGTGAGGGTGTTGCCTGGGTACAGCACGTGGGAGGCAGACTTGTAAAAATGCAAATGAATGGACTTTGGTGGGTTAAAGACTGTTCCATCTGACTGCACCTGCTCATTTGAATTTTCATACACTCATCCATTGGGCTATGCTGTTGTCAAAGTTCAGGTCTAGATGTTTGGAAACAGATAATTCAGTCTCTAAAGGTTTTTTTCTTTTTTCATTATTAAAACACCTCTCATAATCCAACAACAACAATAGGTTTATTATATGGCACTCTTTTTTTAAAGCCTGAGTGCTTTCTGTCTAACATTCACTCTCCCATGAACAATGAATATATTTATATATGAGCCTGTGTGCTTGTTTGGAATAAACGTTGGCTAATTACATGTTGCTTGTGGATTTCATCTTCAAACATTTTAAGCTGTAATCTGCCAAATATCTTTTAAAATGACATTTTCTTTGTGCTGCTCAGTTCCTGTACAAACCACTCCCCTTCAGCCTGACCTGAGCTGGGTCTGACCTCTACACAAAGTGCAGTTCCACCAAAGGAAAAAGAAACAAAAATTAAGGCAAAAAAAACAAAAAAACACTTTTAACTTGAATATTTGTATGTTTTGAGTTTGGGAACAGGATTGGTTGTGTTTAGATTCAGTTTCTTCTCACCTCGAGTAAATCAAAATTCTATTTGATTCAATTCAGGCTGCCAGATATTTATGACTAATATTCATAATTGTAACTGTTTCTGTGCCCAAATTGAATCGTTCACTCAATTTTCTTGGAGGTGGGCTCTTTTTGTTGTGAATCTGGGAGAATGGTGATGATTGTTGTTCCCCAAACAATAGAGGAAGGAGTGAGGTGGCTGTAAGATGGGTGGAGAAGGATGGAGAGATAGAAGGGCTGGAGAAGAGGAAAGTGGAGCCAAGGGGGTGGAGAGAGAGAGATGAAAGAAGGAAAGAAGGATGGCGGAGAGGTTTCTTGTTAAGACTCACAACTGCACAAGCACAGAAGAACAACACAAGAAAGACAACTCTGGAATGAATCAATAAATGTGACTAATAAGAATGACAAATAATGTATAGATGAGTAAATTAGTGCACAGTCTGCTACAGTGTGAAAATGAGCATTTGGAACGACTTAATACTGATTTATTAAATCACACAGCATATAAAAAACATATATTAAATTTAAACACAGCCCTTTGAATTCATTCAGCGAACATGAAACAATACAATTAGTGAGGGTTCTGTCCTGTTATTAATTAGTGGACCCGGTGAAACCTGTGTTTGCTATTTGGTGTCAAAAAACAAACAAACAAATAAATAAATAAAACAGCAAACAGTCTAATTGTATTTGTCTGTCTTCAGAGGGAAACAAAGGATTTGGAACTGCAAGACAGAAAGACTAGCTGTTTTTAGAGATGGAAAAACATAGCTGGTTTTAGTGTTTTGGTGCAATTTGTTGACAATAAGTGCAAAATGCTGTCTGCTCCATCCTTTAATTTCCCTTTCTGCAAAAATTCTGTATCTTTCAAACACACGAGGGCTGGGACGTCTGAATGAGGGCATGCTGGCAGCTGCAGTAGTGTTAGTTCAAGGCCAGTCATGCCTACTGAGTTTTTTGGCATCCTAGTTGTGATAGTTAACATGCCAACGGTGGTCATGAACCAGCGCCACGCCCAAGTGAGAGGGTGATATTCCAAAAAACCCTCAAATTCTTTCCCGAGTCAAATACAGGGATGATCGGGAAGAATATAAGAGAAGGATAGTTGAAGTTGGACGATTTGGGAGAGAAAGTAAGAGAGGCAAGGCTGGGAAGAGTGGATATATTGGATAAGATTCATGCAAGAGGAATGAAGGGGATGGTGTGACAGAAGAGGATGACAGGAATACGGGGAGGTACATGATCTGCTGTGGGGACTCCTAAAGGAGTAGCTGAAAGAAGAAGCGCTGGAAGGTCCTTGAGGAGATGGGAGAACAGCTCCTCCAAACATTTTCAAACTCTGAGAACGCCGACCTGACACAATTTTTCCTTTATTTTTAAGCTTCTTTGTTTGACTGCCAAAGTAGGTCATCGGAGCTTCATCTAACCTTGCCTTTTGTGTTGTAAGCTATGCATTAATGTGCGCATTATGACTAAGCATCTCTACTTTGGCTTTGTTAGTCCACAGGACATTGTTCCAGAGGTCTGAGAAGTGACTTTCTTTCGGAAGCCCATTCCAAACAAGCCGTACTGTCTTATTCTACTTTCAATCTCATGAATAATATTGGAAATACTGACTGAGGACTGTGAAGTATTGCAACGTCTGACGTTGGGTTGAATTTGTTGGAATGTCTACTCCTGAGAAAATTTTAGCACTGAGGTAACACACGCCTGAATGCTCCAGACCAGCAAAGTGCCAACACTTCTGTTGTTACAGAGGTCTTTAAATTTTCTGATGATCACTTTATCAAGTGTGTTTTGTTGGCACATCCTGGATGCTGCTTACACTCTTAATTTCTATGGAAGAGTTTAAGGGTGTGCTTAAGGGTGTGCGAAACAGGCGCAGCGTTAAGATGGATTGGCTCAGCCTGGCAATAGAAAAAAAATTAAAACATAGGTATGATAACACAGTGACATTTGCTGTTGCTGACTTTTTTTGCAGGGTGTTCTTCAGAAGACTTGGACGATGTCACTTCCTTGGCACTCAAGTGAAAAAACCTGTGGCATTATTATTGTGGGCTAAATGGTAGGGCTTAACAGAGTTGAAATCATATTGGAGGTATGTAAATACTGGAATTTTATATTGGAGTTAAACTAGATGGATAGATAGATTTCACATTTCACAAACATCACATTGGGGAGACAGGTCAGAATAGGTAGTATTGGAAACAGTGAAGTACACACATCAGGATCAGGAGGGGAAAAAAAGACTATTCAGACTGGGCACCGACATGCCCAGTTTGAGTACAATAAAAAAACCACCTCAGCACATAAGCACATAATTTCACATATTGCACCATCAGAAACATGTGACAAGCAACTGGGGTAGGGAAAGGGTGTGTCAAGTGAGCCGTTCTACGGCGCTGGTCCAGACCCGCCCATCTACGTCGGCAGGAGGAAAGCATGGCGTTGGTTTCCGGGAGGGGAATGCGTGCGTGTCAGTATCAGTATCAGTGTAAATGGGTGACTGTGTGTGTATCCTGGTTGCATCGAAGCACTGGAACCAGGATACACTGTGCATCGAACCAGGATAGACTGTGTGTGTATCCTGGTTGCATCTCCCTTCACGGTTAGGCAAAAGTCAACAATGCTCAGTCCAACGCAGGTGTCCTTGGAGGATGGGGCGAAGAGACAAAACAACTGTGATATCAGGGATCTTTTGGTTTGAGCCGGCCATGCAGTTGGCCCCAGGGTGTCCGAATGGAGAATAGTTATTTATCCATTTAGTTTGACAACTGCATATAATTTTTACAGTTGAACTAATGTCCATCACTGGTCATCAGGTCTCCCAATTTCCTGCTGAAGAGCAGTGCGTTTCCCAAGATCTTATCCACGCTGCCTTCAATGCCCATATTCTAACAAGACCCGTTAGTTGCTCTGCGATGTTGGCTGTAGTATGCGCAATAAGCATTACTCTGAGCTCCACACGAGGCTGGTGAGCTCCTCCATGATGTTTCCATTTGCAAGCAGTGAACACAGAAGAACTCACAGCTCTCCCCAACAATCCATTCCAGCCACCAGGCTTGTGGGGGTTTGAGCAGCACTGGCGACTTTCTTCAATTTGATAATCCAGGACAAAGCCAGTTCCGATCAGCAATCGCCATGTTATCATGGTGCCAAAAAGGTGAATGTCCTCAGTCCCGTGTGGCTCTCCCAAGCCCGAAGTAAGTGTCACTCGCGTTCAGTCAGTTGTGAGTCTCTTCAGGGTAAGAAATACAAATACAAAAAGCTAAATGAAAGACGTGAGAAGCTAAGCAGGAAAGATAAGTGAGAGGAGAGCGAGAGCAGTGCGACCGCCTCCGTTGAGTGCCAAGAAAGGAGATATGCATAATGATATAGTAGCACTAAAATTTCAGTGGTAATTAAATTTTGCATACTGTACTGTTAAATTGTAGAACGGGTCATTGGGGACAGGGGACACATATGTTCTCTGTTAATTGAATAATAATAAGCAAGTTTTTTCAAAATTAAAAAAAGTCTATTTCATTTAATTGTATATTTCTTTTTCAGTGAGAAATCGTTTGTTTGTTTGTTGTTGTTGTTTTTTTACTTTAAAATGCATTTTGAAGTTTCCTGTAACTGAAAATCTTTGAAGAATGTTTGGAGGATTTGAAGGGCGACACATTCAGAGAATCATCCGTGTATAGAGTGGTATCCTCTGAAGCTGAAAACTGGAGCCACCATAGAGGAGCCCACAAGTGCGGTTCCTTGAGATTTTTAAAAAGTCAATCGTTTTTTGCCAGGCAACCCAGAAATACAGCTCTGACTGTGATGATTGCAAATGCAAAAAATGTCTGTTGTTACTTATTACAACTCATTGTAACAAAACACAGCTGCCTTTATGAGTTACATATTACAAGAGAAAGTCTTCTTATTTATCCAAAAGTGTTTTTAAGACCATTTTCCTCTAATGTTTCCAAGGACATTAGTTACAAAGTTCCTAACACACAGAAACCTGAATAAACAGATGTGGAACTCTTAAATTAATCATTAAGTGAAACTGTGTAAAATGGTCATTGATCTGAGTTGTCATGGAGTCTTTCTTTGTGGATTAGACTGGTTCAAGGGGAACAAGTTTCCACACAAAGTTTGATAAAGAGCCTTAAAATTTAATAAGTTAAAAAAAACAAACATGTAGAACAAGTTAAAACCTAAGATAACAGGTGAATTTATGTTTGACATATTGAGAAAGGATAAAGTCATGTTTTGTAGTCAAAACAATTTGAATCCTTCATTTTCTCTTTGAAGGACATTACAAAGCTCCAAACACACAGAAACAGGAATAAACATGAAGAACAAACGTCTGAATTAACCCTTAGGTGAAACCGTGTAAATATTCATTGATCTAAGTTCCTTTAGAGTCGTTATATAAGAAGTTGTCCGGGTTAAACTGGTTTTCATGATACCGGAAACACATTTCCATTAAAGAATAGATCTGGTTTATCACAATTTGGTGACATTGTAGCTGCCACTGAGGACACACAGTTCATGTCATTAGTTACAGATATGTTACAGTTTAAAAGCTGATGCTGCTCAGTTTGGCCTTGCAGTTGACTTGAATGACGGTTCTGATCTATTAAGGTACAGAGCCTAAAGTAACATAACTAAACACCTGTGTTTAATATGAAGAGTCAAAATGACTGCTGCGCAGAAGCTCTATTCTTTGTACTTTGTTTTGCCAAAACATTAGAAAGAGAAGTGAATTAAATTAGTGCACAAATGGTACCGTTTAAAATTGAACCATTCAAATAAGACAGGTTGGGTCCTTGTTGTCATGTTGTTTACTCTAGCTCTATCATCGAAATGTTTCAGAAGATACGTTTTCCAATCTTCTGATGTCCGGTATTAAGTCCGTGTGAACTGTCGCCTCATTTCCCTGTTCAGCTGACAGGAATGAAACTTGGTGAGGTTTTCATGCTGCTGTAGCCCATCTGCTTCAAGGTTCAGTGTGATTTTTGTGCACACCTCTGTTATAAGAAGTGATTTACTGTTGCCTTTCTATCAGCTCAAGGAGCCAGGTTATTCTTCTCTGACCTCTGGCAACAACACGGTATTTTCACCCAGAGAACTGCTGCTGACTGGATATTTTCTCTCTTCTGGACCATTTTCTAGAAGCCCAAGAGATAGTTGTGCAGGAAAATCCCAGTAAATCAGCAGTTACTGTTCAATTCAGTTTTATTTATATAGCAGCCACCTCACAGCGCTTTATGTTGTAAGGTTGAGAACCTAAAATAATAGAAATTTCTGAAATAATCAGACCAGCTAGTCTGGCACCAACAACACACCAGATTCAAAGTCACTTAAATCACCTTTCTGCCCCACTCTGAAGCTCATTCATATTCACAGAGAGACTGACAATAATGTTTGTCTCAAAGACACCGGTGTTTCAAACAGGGAACACACTAAACTAGACCTCCATCATGGTAAACAGATCATTTTTTCCCCCCTTTGCTCATTGTGTATTACTATTAATGAAGCTCTGCAGCAGCTTCCTTTGTTCTCGCCTGTAATATGGAGAGAGGAGCTGTTATATCGCTGGAGGTTCTGCAGTTTCTCTCACAGTCTTTGAAGATGCTGGAGACAGAAAACGACATAACCATCCTGTCAAAGTGGACTAAGGTCCAATGTTGCACAGTCTGGTGTTGGTGGTAGCGTTGGTGAAGGCAGCTTCATTCATTTCTGTGTCAGAAGTCTTAAAAGTGTGTTGAACAGACGATCTCAGGCAGGGAAGTCTGGTCTTTAGCTGATTTCATGTCATCCTTCTGTGGTGGCTTGAAGGCACACGGCCACCTGAATCTGGAAGCCAAATGAGAAGAGCTGCATCAGTACGACTGATACTTTGTGGCTTTGTTGCCTTTTTTATGTTTTATATTGACAAAAACCTATATTTTCTACATATCGCTAGGTCCATATATATTTGTACATTTATAAGTTGTTTTTTTTTTGCCTGTTTACTGAAACTTATTCCAATTATGGTTATATAATATTATGGACATAATGTGTAGACTCTCAGCTTTCATTTAAGGGTATCACCTTCACATTGGATGAAGTGTTTAGGAGTTTCAGCTGCTTAACATGTGCAACCCGCTTTTTAAAGGGACCAAAAGTAATTGGAGCCTTTGGCTCAAAGGCTATTTCGTGGGCAGGCGTAAGCAATTCCTTTGTTATGTCATTATCAGTTAAGCAGATAAAAGGCCTGGAGTTATTTTGAGGTGTGGTTCTTGCAATTGGAAGATTTTGCAGTGAATAGACAACATGCAGTCAAAGGAGCTCTCTATGCAGGTGAAACAAGCCATCCTTAAACTGCGATAACAGAAAGAACCCATCTGAGAAATTGCTACAATGTTAGGAGTGGCAAAAGCTACAGTTTGGTACATTCTGAGAAAGACAGAAAGCACAGGTGAACAGCAACAGTGGTGGATGATCACAGGGTTGTATTAAAATGCGAAAGTTTCTCGCCTTTGCAATGCTGAATGAATGAATTAAAGTCTGCACTTCAACTGCATCTGAGTTATTTCATTTAAAAACTTATATGCCCCTGAAAACAGAGCACAACCCCCAGTAAGAGCAGTCATAAGGTTGGACATACTTACCTCTGAATTGCTTGCATCTGATCGATGGTGTCGGGAAGCGGCTCTCTAAAGGTCTCCGGAAGAAAAAAGCAGAGCACAACACTGACAAGTGCCAGAGAACCCACAAACATCCACGGCAGGAACTCGTAGAACACAGCTGCAGACAAGACCAGAGCAGATTATACAAGATTAGTGGAGTCAGTCTTTGTCTGCTACAGACTTTTGGCATTACTGACCTGCAGGTCGGTTTACTAGATTTAGAGATGAGTAGCTAAGCATTAAGGGCGTTTGTATTTCCCTTCCCTAACATTTCCCTTAGAGATAATCTGAACCCAAATATCTCACCCAGCTGCAGTAGGTATGGGGAAACAGAGGACCCCACTCTGGAGAGCATGGCACAGGATGACAGCACTGTATTTCTGATTACTGTGGGAGAGAGCTCTCCGGTGTACATGTGCAAAATGCTAATGCCAGCCAGGATGCCAAATTTACCCAGCAGCACCAGGAACACGGTGAGTGTTGGATGGCCTGGAGGGAGAGAAAGAGTGTAAGCTTTTGAGGACAAAACAAATCATTTAGAAACACTAACCAGGTGTCAAACAGCCTTGCCTCTCATAACTGCCATGCCAGGCTTTTCTATATATGTTGTTTTCCAACACCTGCATTGAGTTTGCAAGCATTCAAGGCATATTTTACACATGCCCATGTTATACTGTTGTTTGATCTGCTTTTTGTCTATTGTTTGGGGGTTTCTATATTGTCGCAATAGATCATGCATAATAAAAGTGTTGAGGTTATAAATTACGTGTTATTGTCGTGAAGTGAAAATCATTATACACACACTTTTAGTGAGTAGAAGGAGTAAAAATGCACTATAAATTGGTCATTTTAGCCAGGTGGTTGGTGGTTGCTAGGCAAAATGCTGACATTAAAATATCTGATATAGATAAGAACCATTAAAGGCTCGCAGTGTAGCTGCATGTCAGTTTTGTGTATTATCCGATAAAGAGTGTTTTGAGCAGCACTACTGGCATATTGGCCCAGTGATGAACTTGTGACCTGTCCAGTCCTGTTTTTCTCTTAAGAAAATCAAAGTTACTTGGGGGCTTGGCCAAGCAAACAATTATGTGTTCAAAATATTTATTGTTTAAATGTATGAATAATTCTATTCACAGAGAGCGTGAGAAAAGTGCAGTGATGGAGTACTAGATTATGGTGGCCTCACGCACTGTGAAGTGTGACCTGGATGAAGAAGAGTGCTGGTGCCCCCAGCAGGGAGAAGTTGATAAAAGACAGGCGGCGGGAAAGCCTGCGTGCACATAGCCAGCTGACAATGTATGCTGGTAGCTCAACCGCTGACAGCAAGAAGTAGTTCAGGAAGGGGTTGCCATAGAGTGTAGACATATTGAATGACATTCCAAAGTAGGTCGTATTTGTAGAAAACCTGTAAACAACAATAGAACAAATCTTAAAAGAAAGAAATTAAATCGTGTTAGCATCACTAACCTATCGGCTGTGATATAAATTAAATCGATAAACCAGAATGTCAGTGACGTAGAAACTTGTCCGGCTCGCAATCTATCACAAATCATCGGTTATGATTATTAAAACAGCAAATGTGACCTGAACCTCGACCACAGTTTGGATGAAGACCCATTAAATCAGGAATGTCAAACTCATTTTACATCACGGGCCACAAAAAGCCACACTGATCTGAAGTGGGCCGAACCAGGGAAACTCCTCTTTCAGGCAGTTTCATACTAGATGATGAAAAAACTGGAATTTTTCTGTGTTTTGATTATTATTGTTCACTTACTTAACTACTTGGGTGTAGTATGAATGACAACAGGGGTGTCTCTTATCAATAGAGAAAAACTGTAAAACTTAAAATACAGTTAAATGTCTATCCTTCACATTTTCCAAATTCATCCAGTGGGCCAGATTGTAGTCTTTGCAGCACCAATTCTGGCCCAGAGGCCTTATATTTGACACCCCTGAATTAGATGATCATTATATGTAAGTTTAGTTAAATTCTGAACAATTCTGTAGGAGAAGTGATTTGTGTGAATTCTTGAGGGACAACTGGTTGAATGATGAATGCTTCATTACAAGATAAGCAATAGCAGAGTCTGTTGGCTGGATTAGCTAAAAACTGCACTAGTAATGTCCTCCCTAACAAAATATGGAATATTTCCTTTTAATGTGTATTGCTCCGGAATAATGAAACTATCTAGTATGCTGTAGAGCACCCGCAGTGAAGTCTTCAACTTACCACAGAAACCAAAGTATGAGTGTGACACTTCGAATGCGTTTGGTCTTTAGGAGATCCAAGAAATTGAGGGTCTCAGGCTTCTTGCTATCAGACTGTTGAACCTACAGTGACATAGAAATGTCATTGCAGTGGCCACCATGATTTACAGTGTGGAACAAAGTTGATGTGAGAAGAACTTACATTTGCTGACAGGAAGATAAAAGGAGGAGCTTTCACTCCGTTCTCCATGGCCGCTGACCTTAACAAGAGTTCTGCTTCCTGCAAACGGCCTTTAGACACTAGCCAGCGAGGAGACTCTGGAATCAGCCTGGTGGACAGACAGACACAAATCTGGATTGTCTACAGTTCACTAGTCAAGTCAGTACTTAGGTGGAAACACATCTACCTGAGTAGATCTACACAGTTTTAATTATTCATTAAGTTGCTGTTGGAAAATATAAGTTCAGAATTTATCTCAGAACAATAAGAACACCTGTAAAATCAGTGAAACATCTACTCCAAATAGACGTGGGTGGCATCGTCAAGATAAAGAAAGGTGTTAAGTTTCACATCAAACGCGCAGTTAGTGTTTGCTTAGTTGATCCACAGTAGAAATGTGACATCCATGCTGAAAATAAATGAGCAGGAATGTGTGCTAGACTTTAACGGGTTTGTCTTGAGTCTACAATCTTGTTTGCAGTATTCATGATCAGGATCTCAGCTGGGGCAGTGAGGGTCCACTCCTTTGGTAGATAATGTGATCAGAAGGTCATCTTCATTATAATGCTTTGCAGTCGAGTGTGAAGTGGCATGGATTATAATGAGCAACTTAGCCTGAGGCCATGTTTCAATTCCATTTCAGTTGTTGTCTGTCATCAAACTAACTATTGCTTCCTTTGGGTATTTCTCAATCAAGAATGCAAGTGATGGGAAGATGGACTATGAGATGGACAGGTGCATTTGTGTGGGCACCTGGTAAAAGGACAAGGACATCTGGATAAGTGGAAGAAAGTGATGGATGGATGGATGATCAACAGACACTAAGGTGCTCATTTAGCTTAATGTTGGTGTTAATGTTGGACAATCCTACATGTTTTTGGTAAGAGAGAAAAACCTCATGATAGGCAATGAAAATGACCTAAAATACTTTGTACACTGAAGTGCATTTACACAAATTTGTTAACAGTCTGTCTATAGCATACTAAATTTACTAAAAGATGGCGCCGTGAAAGTGGCAGCCTGTTGCAGCAGCTTCTATTCTTTTCTATTCTATTCTATTCTATACTTTTCATTAAGTCTAACTCAGAAAATGTCAGCAGCAAATAAAATCTTGATAGTGTACTGAGGTCATTTTACCACCAGAGGGGGAGGCTGGCCAGCCCAGGCACAGCCATTAACAGCGACAAGTGTTTCCAGTTCCTGACCAAGTAGGCAGTAGCAGGAAGCAGCATCATACCAAATACATACATGATAGGCAAACACATGCTGGAGTAGAGAGCTCTAGATGAGCCAACTAGGATCTCTGAACCTGTGGAGAAATTTCACAAGAGTACAGGAAGTTGTTGATTAAAAGGTTTACTTTGTTTTCCAATGAGATTAAGAAAGCAGCAGTATAGCGTGCAGCCAGCGGAAAGGAGTATCCTGAAAACAAGACAACACACTTACCCAGTACAAGCAGAACTATGTAGCTGGTGAGCTGACCAATGCCCATCATGAAGAAAAGCACAGTAAAGACGGCCCAGGACTGAGCAAAATTCAAAGCAATGCTAAAGATACTCATTGTGGCAATCGAACCAAACAGAACAGGCTTCCTGCCAAACCTTCAACACAAATACAACAAAAGAGCAATCAGCCACAACATGAGCACATGTGTTCTTTTTAGGTATGTATCTTTTTGTTTTAAAATATGTCTGCTAACTAGCAGACATATTTTAGTGAACAACATTGCATTTATGCTAATTTTAGAGACTGGTTGAAGTGAAAATATACATTTACCTGTCAGAGATCTGTCCAGAGAGGAAACAGCCACAAAGTCCTCCGAGAAAGTAGACGAGCGAGGTCAGTGGCTGTTTCCACTGTTCACCACATACCAGGTTAAACTAGAAGACAAGGGAAGCATGTGGATAGTCTAAAGCAGGCATAAAAACATAGAATATCGCACGTATAGACACTGGAATATAAAGCAAACATGGGAATGAAACCTCTAACTAATGCTCTGTCTCACAGTTATACACAGTTGTACAGATCCCCAGCAACATTAAAGAAGTTCATCCATTGCCCATATTCACATCTGTGCTACGTGTCATGAACTGTGAGAATCAATCTCTGTCTTCCAGCAGTCCCTGTGCAGACTGTTAGCTTCATTAGCCCCCATGTTGCTTTGTTTTGAAGGGTTTATAACATCAGTTTGTCTTTGTCCTTTGTCATCATCTATATCGCCAGATTGCCCTGATGTAGCTCTCCTGCCTGTTTGAAGTCATCTCTTTAAAACCGTTATTTGAATCCTTGCTGTGTTCAAATCACTGAGCAGGCTTAACACAAGCTACAATATCACAGCACAAAAATAAAATTAAAATTTTGTAATTTACACGTAAATTTACTCAGCCATCCTATTTGTTTATGTATGCTTGGATTTATTTATTTATTTATTTATTTATTTATTTGTTTATTCTATGTTAAAGTTAGTTTTTCCCTTTTCTTTTCTTTTCTTTTCTTTTCTTTTCTATGCATGTCTCAGTAAACCAGAAAGATTTGGGAATTATTATTACTATTATTAATGTCATTAACACTACTACTACTACTACTACTACTACTACTACTAATAATAATAATAATAAGTGGTATTTAAAATTTGTTTTAAGCCACAGTTAGACGCCATGTGCTGCAGATTGATGGAGTTGCTCGTCCTAGTGCAGTCATTTGCACTAACTGCACCATCTGGCAGCTACTGAAACAAACTCCAGCTGATTTTACAAACAGAAGCTCCTCTGGCTGAATCATTATATCGACGTATTATAGTTTTATATTTTCCAGTTAGTTTTTCTGTTTATGTATTTTGACTTTTTCAAACTAAATTTAATACAGTTTGTTTCCAGGGTGTATTTTTTGATAGTGTTTTTATTGTTCAGACATATTTAGTTTTAGGTTAGTTTTTTCTTAGTTTCTGTATCAGTTCTAATGTTTTTAATTATTTTTGTATAGAGGGCATAAGTAAAGGGCAAGATTTAGGAAATTAATTACAGGTATTGCAATAAAAACACAGAACTGTTTGAAAACAGACATCCAGAGTCTCAATAAATATGTCTGTGAGTACATCATCAGGCAAATTTTAAATAACAAAATCCTAAAACTAAGATTTTTTATTTTAGTTAATTTTCAAAATTCACAAAATCGCTTGATTTAGTTTTAATCTTTTCTTTTAAATACCATTTTTATTTTTTATTTTAGTTAAAATGTTAAAATGTTTGTTTTTTTCCCACATCTAGTTTTAGTTTATTGTTAACATTTAGTTAACTATAATAACCTCGGGACAGATTGCATCCTAGCTAAATGTACTCCAATATAAACATAGTGACAAAATAGTGAGAGGGATACTTGACTTCACTGGGACACTGGGAAACGATTCTAAGTATGTGTTATAAAAAAAAATTTTTTTTTATTATTTAACCAGGAAGTCCTTTGTGATCCAGGGAGACTTGGATCTGGACAAAAACTTGAAGACAGTAACAGTACCTCAGTGACTACAGTTGACTCGTAGTGCTCAGTGCTGTAGACCCATCCGTCTTTGCACTCCTCCTGCTTCAGGCTGGACAGCATGACCCCTGCGCTTGCTCCGAGTGTAGAATAGTTGTGGATGTGCCCTAGGCTGGGTCTTATTCCCAGAGCAGACAGGTTTTGAACCAGGTCCAGCTCATACCGGCTACAACTACTTCTTTCCAGCTGTCCGTCCACCTGCTGAGCAGGAAACAATATATTCGTTATTGCCAACTTGTACCACAGCAGCAGGGAAGTGACCTGTGATTAGATGAGTTCTGACCAAAGTGTGGATCACAAGTGGATCCAGAGCAGACATAAAGTAAACGATTACCTGA
>VURO01008200.1:4547-20915 GCA_015108175.1 Pelvicachromis taeniatus
ACCACTGTTCCCTCAAAGCAAGAAGGTCCCCCACAATAAAGATCCACTGGCATCTTTATTGTAAATTTTCTTTCTTTCTTTTAAGAGGATGGATGGATAAAATTATATCATTTTGTCTTTTATCTCAAGTAACAGTGTAAATATTTATTTTAGCCCCTCTTTTAATTACCATGTGGTGCCATACTTAAGCCTCCTGGGGATTCTTTGACCTTAAATTTGTTGGGAAGTAATCACAAAGGAAAGAAACGAATCAGTCATCGAAGCCTAATCAGTAAGGCCTCAGTCAAACAGACCTAGAGACAGCAACCCGGCAACCAACCAACCAAACACTAGTGAATAATAGGTATTCCCTAATTCCCTGAACAGTTCATGTATGGTTGCTGTAGGTTGTGGGCTGAAACCAAAGAGGGATCAGCACCAAAAACCTCCATGTGATTGGTTTAATCAGTTGCTGCAGTCACCTGTGGTTTGCATGGAAGGTGCCAACTTACCTGCAGACACTTGTTAGCTAACAACCAAGCAGGAATAAAACTTATCAAAGTGAGACTCAAAGCGGAAACCTTATCTCTGAAACCAATGTTTCAAAAAAATGAGATTACACATCAGAGTGCACACATCAAGCATCCCTTGATCCAAGATTTGCTCAATGAAATTATTTTAATGTGTAAATGTGTAATTATTCCTTTATAGTTGCACAAATCTATGTGTAACTGACTGTATGTGAAAACAAGTGTGATCCAAACTTACAAATTTAGATTTGGTTTTGCCAGGCTTTGACATTTTAATTGAAAAAGGTGCTGGTCATGAGCTCTGGGCAGTGATGGGAAATGTGTGATAAGTGACTGCCACAAATTTCCTGTGTAGGATGGGTAGTCTGAGGCTTAAAGATAGTGAGCAACTCACACATCCAGAGGGAGCCTGGAAAACAGCCGGTACTTCTCTGTGTGGAAAGGAGCAAACTGAAATGGTTCAGGCATCTAATCAGGATGCCTCCAGGGCGCCTTCCCTTGTAAGTTTTCCAGGCACACCCAGGTTGGAGGAGACCCCGGGCGAGACCCAGAGCTTGTTCAGGGGATTATTAAGTGGACATGTTGCTGGACTCCTCTGCTTAGCCTTCTGCACCATACCTTTGACTTTGGATAAGTGGAACAAAACCAACAAATGGATGGTGGTGAAGGAGGTGAAAATAAAGGGAATCTGCTGCAAAGGTTTGAATTCACTTATTTAGATGACTGGACAGGCAGTTGAAGGACCTTGTCTCTCACTAACTACTTCAGACACTGACTAATAACTGTTATAGGGACCAAGGGATCAATAAATAAGGCCTCCAGAGCAGAGAAAGACTGTGGACGATACAAGAGTCAACAGACTGTTGAGTGAGTCACGACAAAAGAAGCTAACTTTCACTATAGTTCACTTTAGTGCATCTAGGAGGATGAAAGCATAATATTTTGAACTCCAGTGGTCTTTACTAAAGATAGATGCAGAAACTCTATTGCTTAATTTTGTCATTGACTCATTCTCAGTTGCTATGGAGCAATATAGACGAAGAAGAGGCAATTAAGAAATGAAGATGTCGTTTGTCAAAGAGATTTGTTCAAACCAGGTTTAATGTTAGTTCTTTCCTCTAATGAAAATAAGTGAGCGATACCAAAATCACCATAGCCTTGCCTTTACAGCTGTGCTGGTGAAACTACTGTGTTAAAAAGAAAGAAACAGTCTTTTTTTTTTTTTGAGGCCTTGTTTAAGGTTCGGTAAGTGATTGATGTTTAACACTCTATGTACTGTTGCCATCAAGAAACAGCCCACTGACATTTAATCTTACTTATATTTTATAAGCAAGAGCGGAAGTGTGTGGTTGGGAAAACTTTAATAAATCACAATGTATGTCCATGTTAACTGCTACCTCCACTGGGACTTAGTAGGTTACATAAACGGTTACTCACTGCACATTACTCACTTGAGAATCTCAATAGCAAAAGTAAATGTAATGCACTCATTACTTTACTCTTTTAGTCAGCATATTGTTTTGCTGAGAGCAGATAGAAAAGAGTGCAGTTTCAGCTTTAATTCAGGGGGTTTAATGACAGTCCTTGACCTAACTTTAGTTGTACAATTTTTGTTTTCAGCGTGCAACATTTTCAAAGTCCAGTATTTGAATGACATGTTATATTTAGTAAATAATTATTATTATTACTATTTTGAACCTGAGCTACAATAGGGGCTGTTGGAAATGATTACCTTTTTAATCCCAGGAGAAGATGTCAGAGCAAGTGTGTAATTGCTGCTGGTGGGGTCATAGAAATCATTATCATGTTTGTAAATGCTCACTAACTATTCTCTAACAACTCATTTATACTTGTGCGGTGAATCTTTCAAAGCCTACGATGTGAGCTGTACAGGTGGCCGTCATCGTTAGGGATAGGAATTGGTAAGAATTTAGCAATTTCTAGTTCCATTATCAGTATAATTTATCGATTCGACTCCTTGATTCTCACTGGGTTCTCATTGGCCTGAAAAACAATCTCATAATAACAACGTAACAATATAAACCTATCAGCTACAGTTCTACACACCGACACAAATCCCTATTCTAATGAGGACACGCATGATATTTCTCTTCGTATTTATGTTGAACACGAGGCTAACAGTACAAATCTAGCACAAAGAGACTTTAAAGTGATCACCACAGTAATGGTACTGTAGAAACATAAACAGGTAGAAAAGGAGGCTGCAGCCACACTGATCATCAGTTTGTTACCTGTTGATGTTCAGGGTCTGGCTGCTGGGCTGAGGTCAGCATTCACTCTGGGTTTGAAATTAGCTGATTGTAGCACAATGGCGACTAGACCCGAGTGGAACAGAGCCGTGATCGTTGCCAGTATTTATTCTTTTGTGTGGTGTTTTATGTGCCAATTACTACGTGGTTGTGTACAGTTGTTAGATTTTATTTCTTTTTTGGTTTTTTTGGAGGCAAGCATATTTTCAAGTTTTTCCATTTCTTTGAACATTCCTTCATGTCCATTTCCATAGTTTCAGCAATCTCCCTCCAGGAATGTGCTAACATCTGTGAGTCATTATATTGAGGCGATGATTACAGTTTGTTTACTGATCAGTGCAAAACTTATGGTGAAAGCGTAACAGGAAATGCATAAGAAGTCAAAACAATAGGTGCAGACTGCATCTATGCAACATGTTACCTTACCTTTCCAGGGAGGTCCACGTCAGGTTACAGGATAGGTTGTGGTATAGGGTTTCAGCAGGGTTCGCTGTTACCATGTACCTGTGGCATAAATTTAACATAGAAGAATAAATTCACTGAGAAATTCCTCTGCAAAATGGCACCTTTTCAAATGAGTTCGTCTCAGGACACAATTTTTCTTTAGAAGGAAGAAATGTTCTCTTTTTCTGGCTCGTGTCACAGTTTTTAAGCTTCACTACTAGTGAGTAGTTCTTCAGTGAGTGTTTGAAGACAAGTTTGCGTCTTCTGTGCAAACTGCAGCCGACCACAGTATACTGCAGAGAATTAAAGCAATCACAAGGCACAACAACCAGCAACCTGAAGCTGCCACTTGGCAACCTGTCAGGAAATACACATTTTTTTTTTCTAGCAACAGATGCTTTGCAGCTCGCTGGCTGGTCTATAGGCCTCTGTAATTAAGGAACCAGCAAATATTTTCACTTTTAAGGAGGACACTCAATGAATTCCCTTTTTTGGAGGAGCATTCAGTAGCATTTAATTCATCAAACTGAGATTTTTTCAGCACACGATTAGGGACTGTAAAGTGACAATTTGAACTTTGAATCCCTTAACCCACTAATTAAAGGAAAGTTAAAGTACTGATATTACTGTAATGTATTACAAAGTAATGCATAACTGCTGAACACTGATCTCCATTCTCTAGACCAAACAAGCCATTCATTCACTCGACAGTTCCATCATCCATTCATTCCTCGCTAAGACAATAGACTGTTGTTGTGTTTATGGTCTTTGTTTGTGGCCTTTCTCCCAGGCTGTAGAATCTGGAAGCCCATTCACTCTAATAAAGTTTAACAGGCCTGTTTCAGTCCCACAGGACCCTGAACACATGGGACGACAGCAAAGCAACGCTGACTTTCATTATCTTAAACTCCTGTGACCTAATTACATCCAATCTAATCAGCACTCACTCCACCATTACAGAAAAGTGGTAAGATGATTGGCGGCGATGATTTAAACGTTTAAGAGTTTAAGGTCTGACTCCAAAGAATTACTTAATTACGCAGTGATTGCTTAATTTGTACCACACAGATACTGTCACACATGGAATGGATTTGTGTTTAAAGGCTCTAAACGAATACTTTCTTCACTTGGAGTTGGAAAAGTAGGTTAAATTATAATGTGTAAGCTTACACATGCGCATCATTGTGGCAACACATTCATCACTTACCCCAACCTGACCCGATGACAGAAGCAATCCAGAATCAAAAACAATAGTTACACGTTACGGTTGCTATGATGTTAACACATCTAATCAGGGGCAAACGGAGAGGAGCTAGCAATGTGTACATATTCATGTCATCATTGTACTTCATGTATGAGCCGCAGAACACGCCTGGATGACTATAACTATGTAAACACTGATCACTCAAATACTCCTTTGGCTCTTTGTCTGCAGATTGTCTTCACTCCCTCATCCATGTTACACTTTTCTCTTCTATGAAGACATAAATTGCCCCACTCTGCCTCTTCTTCATATCTTTGTGCCTGCTTATCCATATGAGACACAGAGCTTCCTCCAGAGTTGGGTGGGGTAAGAAAGGCGTTACTTGAAGACAAATGAT
Organism: Pelvicachromis taeniatus; assembly: GCA_015108175.1. NCBI lineage: Eukaryota > Metazoa > Chordata > Actinopteri > Cichliformes > Cichlidae > Pelvicachromis > Pelvicachromis taeniatus. The sequence goes on from VURO01008200.1 coordinate 9,372, forward strand.
TAGGCTGGAAAGAAGAATTTCCCTACATGTCTGTAGCTTTCAGTATTAATGGGTCTTAGACATGCAACTGCCTGAGAGGAGGGGTAGGTGGGGAGGTTTAAGTCAGATAAAGAGATTTTCTTGAAAGGAGGAAAGTGTATATATGGGAAAGACAGTGCATTATCCATCTGTACCCACTGTTTGTGGAGGATCTGCAGGTGTTGAGAGGCCTGATGTAGGTAAATGTAATCCCTTATGATGTTTGGAGTCTGCTCTGAGAGTTCTAATTAGGGTTTAGTCACACGAACAGCTTTTCAGTTTAAATGCAGTTGCTGAAATCTGTTAATTTGCTTGCTTAGACAGACCAGGAGACGAGCAGTTGTGATGAAATATACCACACATCTTTGTTAATCTTGTTGGTAACAGTTGAAATCAATTGCTTTTTAAATATATATTTCTCCAGCACTAGTTTCATAAGAACTTGCTATGGCTATATTTTCTGGACCACACATGTAGTTTGTGGAGTCTGGTTCTCCTCCAAAATGAGAGATCAAAGGGAACAGTCTCAAATCCACATATTTTGACTTCATACTAACTTAACTATGCTGCTTGCTGAAAGCACTGACGAGGATAACAAGTGAGAATAAGGGAGAGGAATGCAAGAATTATATCAGTTTTAGTTTTTTGTTTGTTTGTCTCCTTTTGTTTGCCGTATTCTTGTCTGTTATAGTTACTTTGTGATTTTTTGTTTTTATGTCATGAAACCTGTGTTTCTCTTGGATTTGCTACCTGTGTTTTCCCACCTGGTGGATTACCTAACCCACCCTGCTTTCACATGAGTTGTTTTCCAGTGAGCTTCTTGTTTGGGTATATACACTCATGGCCCCTTTAATAGGTATGCCATGCTAATACAGCTTTGACTCCATTTTGCCTTCAGAACTACCATCCTTTGTGGCATCAATTCAACAAAGTGCTGGAAACATTCCTCAGAGATTTCCGTCCTTGTTGACATCACAGCATCAAAGAGTCACTGTTGGTTTGTTGGCTTTGCATCTGTGATGTGATCCTCACTTTCCTCCCAAAGGTGCTCTTTTGGATTGAGATCTGGTAACTGTGGAGATGATTTTATTAAAGTGAACTTATTGTCATGTTAAAAAAAAAAAAAAACAGTTTGAGATCATTTGAGTTTTGTGATGTAGTGCATTATCCTGCTAGAAGCAGCCATCAGAAGATGGGTAAACTGGGATTATAAAAGGAGATGGACATGGAAAGCAATAATATTCAGGCAGACTGTGGCATTTAAACAATGCTCAGTTGGTACTAAGGGGCCCAAGGTGAAAATATCCCACACATCATTACACCACCAATACCAGCCTGAACCGTTGATATGACACAAGAAGGATCCGTGCTTTCATGTTGTTTACCCCAAATTCTCACCCTGAACATCCAAATATCCAAGCAAATACTGAGAGTCATTAGACAAGAAAACATCAATATCCTATTCTTAGTAAGCAGGAATGGCTTCTGTCTTGTGCGTTCAGAGATGCTCTTCTGCAAACCTTAGTTCTAATACATTATTTGAGTTACTGTTGCCTTCCTATCTGCTTGAAGCAGCCTGTTAATTGTCATCTGACCTTTGATATTAGCTGATCTTTCCTTTTGTCTTTCAGCTCATTCTCTGTAAACCCATAGATGTTTGTGAGGGAAAATCCAAGCAGATCAGCAGTGTATAGCAAATACAGTATACAGTATAAAATTAATACTCAGAACAGCCCATCTATCACTTAAATCTGTCACTATATCGGTTTTGAACCTCATATGGTCATCTTGTCCTACATGTCTACATGCCTAAAATGCAATGAGTTACTGCCATTTGATTAGCTGCTTATATATTTGCTTTAATAAACAGTTAAATGGGTGCACCTAATAAAGTGGCCGTTAAGTGTATATAGTCCTGTATTGTCCTTTGTCAGTGCATCTGAGCTCCTTGGATAGGGCAGTGTGAATGAGCCAGTGCAGAGTCAGCAGTTAGTTCACCTGTGCCAGAGTCAAATCTCTTGGCTGACTGCTACGCTGCTTCAGGGGCAGTCTGTTCTATCGTCTAACAGTTGAAGTCTGACTGTTCTAGTTTCCATCTCTCTGCCTTTCTTGTATCCTCTTGGGTGTTTTAAGATACCTAAATATCTAGTTTGTTCACTTCTGCCGATAGGATGCTGTCAGGCTTTTGCCCAGCCTCCTAAGGCCCTTCAGCTTTGTCAGGGGTCTCCTGCAGATTTTCCTTCTTTGCTGTCCTCCTGCCTGACCCTCACAGAGTTTCTGCCTTTACTGCCCTGCCTTAATACTATCAAGCCAAACAGCCCCACCTATGTACTCTGGCATATTCTAAGGAGTTCACCCCAGATGCTAGTCTCTGATGAGTCCCATTGTATTGAGTTTTGTGACAGGATTAAAGCTCATGTGTGTACTAGCGTATAAATCAGAGAGAGTGGGAGTAAGACTTGTGGACATATATCTACCAGCACATGATTAAGAACACTTGGACTCAGAGTAAAGCGAGTGTTTATCTTCAAATCATAATCATAATCTCTAATCAGGACCTCATGACAGTGTCGAGAGCAAAAGTGATGTTTTTTCTCAAACTTAATGGAAAAGGAAATTTGTGAAAACAAGAACAAATCCAGTACGAGAGAGCTCTACAGATGTTTAAAAGAATGACATTTTATCCTGACACACACACGTCCCAGAGAACAAAAGATATTCAAACCTACACACACAGTCACACACGCAGAGTGAGTGACAGGGAAAGTGGGTGAGCGGGGGTTAAAGAAACAAGGAGAAATGAAAAGTGTCTTTGAAAGTAAACAAAGGCAGAGTGATCAGGACCAGATTGGTGTAGATCAAACAGTAGTGCTGAAGTAGGAGGAGAGAGGTCTCTGATGGAGACATCAAACAGGACTAATGTAAACCACATATCGGCCTGACATCATGCACATAGTAATACTCACGCATGCACACACATACACACACACACAGTGGATGTTGTACTTACACACAGAAAAAGGTCAGCGCCTCTACACACTTAGCCAAATTTAATTCATGCACATGCACATACACAAAACCCCGCATGCGAGGCCACGTACTCACACACACAAACATCAAGAGCCAAGTATTCAGAAAATACTTTTAGATATCATGTGTTATTTTTTTTTTTTTTTAATTTCCAGGAAATTAGAATTATGGCGCAAGAAACAAAATTTATCAGTGAGGGATGGAGCCAAAATACAAAGTAAAACCAAATGAACTTTCAGTAAATATTTGATCAGGAGTTTGTATTCATCAGGGATAAGTTACACATGGATTAGGTGATACGTGTTGCTGGAGAGGAATGTAATATGTCTGGACATAACCGGAGGCATAATCAGTGCATGATTTTTCTCAGTATGCAGGCTACAGACGCTGACCCACGATGCTTGATGGATGACAGAAAGACAATAAAGGAGATCGTACAGTAGTCATCGTCTCGAACAATAGTTGAGCCCATGTGTCCGTATTATAACTACCTACGTCATTGTGGTGTAGGGTCTCCACAATGAATCAGCGGCACAGTAATCACTGCTCTCCGAAATAAAGGAGAGCGTGAGATGGAGACAAAGAGGTTACAAACGGGTCAGCGACAGAACGAGCCAGTCCCAGAAACAAGAATAATATTTAAGCAGAGATCCAGTGAGCCAGCGTGCCTTATGTTTTCCACACGTTTTTACATGACTTCTAATGTGCTTAACCGTGTCACAAAAATCACACTCCAGTATCCTTGTGTTTTTTCAAATTTACATAGAAAAAAAAAAAAAAAAAAACCCTTCGGCATGCAATTAGGGAATACTGTAATTGGTTAAACGTTTTTCCAAACTTTTACAAATAGTCTGTAACAGAGTGCGCAACAAAAGACAGGAGACAAAAGTAATTTTAAAACAGATTTTTTTAAAAATATGTTTATTGTAACTTAATGATGAATTCATAATGGGATGCTATTTTATAAATGTGGACCGTTGTGGGGTTTTGGTCATTGTTGTAGTTTGTTTGGTTCTTTTGGGGGCGGTTGCCACAACACCAGAAAAACTGCAGGTGTCTATAAGTTGCAGTTGTGCTACTTCAGCATCTACCTAGCGCTAATGAAGAGGAGTGAGCATGTAGGGGGTAACACTTTTTTTCACATGGCAGGTAATTTCAAATGCAACGTTTCTATCAGCTCAACAAACAACAGCAAACACACAAACTGTTTGTGTGCAGTTTGTCTCACAGTATGTTGCTAGCTAAAGGTCCAGCTGTATTTCACAGGGAGAGAAAAGAAAGAGAGCTAACTTCACTCAGAGATGGAGAAATATAAGAAAGAGGACAGGGGAGGAAGAACAGAGGTTAGATTTAAAGGTAAGGACTGCTCAATGGGATTTCATAAACTGGAAATTCAAAGCTTTCATGTAAATCCATAAAAATCAGATGTTGGATCTGTACATGTGACATTATGTTTTTTCATATCGTGAAATGTGCTGCAATTAAAACTGAGGTAGACTTCTATTAAAAGGCTGCATGAAAGTACTCTGCAGGTTAGTGCAGGATAAACAGGTTAGTTTGCTGTACTCTGTGATGGATTTAAAGTAAAGAACAGTGTGTGACTGGTGCACAGTGGCTGTGGTTTCATGGTCAGTTAGATTACATCAAGTGAAGCAGAATTTAACCTAATGATGCCGAGATCCACTGACTGAATTACACCTTCATACCAGCTTCATAACATCTAGAAAAAAGACAGCATAAACAGTATACTGACAATGTGGACGATCAGCCAGGACAACTCATGAAACATCTTCTTGCATCTGGTTGAATTCACTTGTGTACAGCTGATCACAGCCTGTACACTAAGAAAATAGTCATTAGAGTCTTTACAACCAATTTTGGGGTTCCCCCACCTGCTGAATCAATACTTTAAACCCTGACTGTACACATTTTACTGTTCAGAAGTCACCCCTCTGCAATGTACTCAGCAGAAAAAAGATACATATATTTTATTTTCCTCATTTATCTCCAGATTTAAGCTGAGTATAATTAGAATTAAAAAATATATATATATATATATACAGAAAATAGACTGAATTGAATTGTATTCCCATCTACTAATATTATTTTATCATCATGTTAATATGGCACAAGGTTCAGTTATCTTTGCACAAAAATAGAAACGTCCTCCAAAGAACTACTTTTTACTTTCTTACTTTCGAGTACATTTCAGAGCATGTACTTTTTTACTTCAAGAAGCTGAATCAGTACTTCAACTTTTACTGGAGTATTTTTAACGGTTGCTGTTATATGTCATTTCTCTCTCTCTTTGTGCCTCTGTAAAGCACTCTTATGTTTGAATGATGCAAGTGAAATAAATTTGGCTTGTTTTAACTTGACAATCAGAGTTAAGAATAAGTGAGTAAATAGAACAAATAATGTATGACTGATCTCTTTTTTATATGGTGAAATTATTTTTTTGCCAACAATAAGTGCATTGTGAAACTCTAATAGCACAAACTGCTTTCCAAAGCAATTAATACTACAACTAATACTAAGTACAATGTGAAGTGCTGGTGTGTGGACTTTAATATACAGCACCACCACCAGTCTGAACTGGTAGGATGAAATCCCGCTTTCCTGCTGTTTTACACCAAATTGCACAACGATCCTGCCAGCTGAAAGTTTTAGCAGAAGGAAAGACTCGTCCAACCAGGAAACAGTTTTCAAATCTTCTGTTATCCTAATTTGGTGAGTTTAGTGAGTTATCACCTCACTTTCCTGTTTTAGCTGACAGGAGTGGCAGCCGGTGTGGTCTTCTGCTGCTGTAGCTCATCTGCTTCAAGGTTGTGCATTCAGAAATGCTCTTCTTCATACCTTGGTTGAAATGAGTAAACAGAAAAAATCCCAGTAGATCAGCAGTTTCTGAAATGCTCTGGCACCAAAACCCATGTTAGATTCAAAGTCACCTTTTTTCTTCTTTCTGATGCTCATTTTGAATTCAGAAGGTCCATCTTGACCACGTCTACATGCCTAAAGATGCTGAGTTGCTGCCATTTAATTGACTGATTACATATTTGTGTTAAGAAGCAGCTAAACAGGTCTGCCTAATAAAGTGGCCAGTGAGTGTATATACATGCATATGTAGGTGTTCACACATGAATAAAGATCCAATCAGGACATTTATTTGTATTTACACAAGATTGTGACACTAACGTCGTTGTGGGCCGTGCTCTGCATAAAGGTCACTGACACAGAGAGGAAGCTTGAGGATGGGGATAAAAAAATGTTTATGCAAATCTCATGTAACGCCTATGTCTGCAAGACTTGAGTACTAATTCGCTAAAGTTTATGTAGATGAACCTCATCCTATTAACGCTGAGATTTTACCCTTGACTGTCCTCCTGAGAGGTTCAGTAGCACCATGTAAACGATCAGTTTTGGCATGCTTTGTACAAGAATGAGGGCATGACTGGAATTACATCCAGCAGTTGAAGAAAAAGATGTGTGAGAGAGAGATGGGTGAGTCGAGGGACTTGGACGGTGGCGTGTGTGTGTGTGTGTGTGTGTGTGTGTGTGTGTGTGTGTGTGTGTGTGTGTGTGTGTGTGTGTGGAGGGGCTGTCATGACATGAAACATAACAAGCATTAGAAGGCTGAGTAATCAACTCCAAATTCTATCGGCTTTCAAGGAACTGAAAATTAAATATTTTTTAGAAAGTCAAGGTTGTGTAGAGCATAGAAAAGTGGGAGGAGATACAGACTGTATCTGTAAACCATAAACTTCAGTTAGACCCACACACATGCATGCACATGCCACCTTTGCTTGGTTATTTTACAAGGATTACACTTCAAATTACACGGGGTGCTTTCACTGGCTGTTCCCACATTCCAGGTCTCTCCCTCTCTTTTTTTTTTTACTCTTTCTTTCCGGCTTCTTGCTCAGTCTTTGTCTTTTTCAAAACCCCTTTTCCTCTCCACTTTCATCGCCAGATGGAGAAATTTATCTGAGCGGAGAACGTGGGACTGCAGCTCTCCTATATTAACATTTCATTCACGCTTTTAGTTCACTGAAAGAAAATAAACTCAAGTGGGTTTGTGCCTTTTGCTCCCCTCTAAACTGTATACTGCATTTCTCTCTCTCCGTCTCTCTCTCTCCCTTGCTTTCTCTCTTTTCTTTCTCCGACTGTTCTGAAGCCGTAAGAGCTGGTTCAATAAGTGAATGATAATCCCTGTAGAAGCAGGGCGCAGTCGGCTGGAGTGCCTTTGTAGTTTGGAGGGTAGATTAGCATGGTGGCCGTGGAGAGAACAGAGCCCTTTGTCTCACTAAAGGCCACGGATTAGATATAGGGTCTGGCCTATGAACTTGGGGAAACTTGTGTTTGTGTGGGTGTGTATGTGTGTGGGAATGTATGAATAGACTAAGAAAAATACAAATACACTCACGTGACAGGTAATATTGAATTTTCTTTTTTCTTTTTGGTGAAGCTCAGTCCTCTTTTGTTCCAGCTGGGTTATGAAGGTAGTAGATAGCGTGAAGAATGTAGAGATTAGTGAGAACACCTGAGCTATTCATTTGTTGTTTATCACCTTCTGTGCCTCTGAGGTAATTACTGTGTAATAATTACTGTGTAATTACCTTTCACGGAAAAGTAAAACAAGCTGCCCAGCTGTGCTAAATTTAATAATTTTTCCAGTGGAAAGTCAGTTTTCCACTGTGTGCACGTCAGGAGAGAGGCAACTGCTAGTAGTGTTCCTTTTATTAAGAAACACCCATGCTACAAAAATCACAATACACTGTGATATTTGTTTTTGAAATACTCACCATATCACAAAATGTTTAAAATGACGATAATGTCATAAAGTATCAAGAACAAGGGTGATGTACAGAGCTGCAGTAGTTACAGAGGGATAAAGCTGATGAATAGCTGATGATACCATGAAGCTATGGAAACAAGTTGTTGAAGCTAGGCTGAGAAGAGAGGTGATGATCAGTGAGCAGCAGTATGGCTTCATGCTGAGAAAGAGCGAAACGGTGGTCAAAATGAGTTGCACTGTGTCTGCCGATCTAGATAAATCATATGTTAGGGTATCAAGAGAAGAACTGCGGTACTGTATAAGGAAGTCAGCAGTTGCAGAGAAGTATGTGAGGGTGGTGCAGGACAGTGGTGAGGTGTGTGGTAGGAGTGACAGATTAAAGGTAGTTCAAGGTAGGGGTGGGATTACATCAGGGATCAAATCTGAGCTTCTTCTTGTTTACAACGGTGACGGACAGGCTGATGGGTCTCCTGGCGAGAGCAGAATCGAGACTGAAGAATTGACTTGGATGAGTGACGAAAGGTTTCTCCCACTGAAAACTCAACATCCAGATGAACAGAATCAACTTTTGGGGATTTACTTACCTGGATGATTGAGCATGCATCAAGACGAAGCTACAGCACACTTGCTGCCAAATGCAGTGGTCTGATTGGTCAGATCTGCAATAAATAATGAAAACTCAAGCTTGGTTTGGAGTAAATGCCACAAATTCATTCAGCAAATTTGTGTGCGGTGTGAAAGTAAAATACTTTTACCACACAAGCTATTTGCACAGATTTTATGCATCCCATGTTTAAAGGTCTTTAAGTATGATGAAAATATCATATCACAGGGTCTCTGGCAAATCCCACCACTCCTGTATTGTTTGTTGTTTACAGCCAGCAGGCAGTGCAAACATTAGTGGAGCAAAACGTGTGTTAAGTTTCTTCATTGCTCTCCCTTTGCCATTCCCCCTGTTTAAAGTCTGAAAACACAGATGTTGTTAAAGCAGTGAACTGAGAGAGAGAGAGAGATGTTGGGAAACAGTGAGCACGAGAAGACATATGATGGGAATAATATCAATAAAAGAGAAGTTACTGTAAATCAAAGCATCAGCAAGTTCAAATAAATACAGAACGCATGACTGGGGATGACTAGAAGTGACGTGTGATGAGTTCCATTCATCACACACAGTCACACGCACACACACACACACACACGTATGTATATATATATATGTACACACACACACAGAATTCCATTCCACCCTTTGCATCAACAAACATGGACCCAGATTTAGAGCGACAGAAAAATGCCAGCAATGAAACAATGTTTTGAGAACAACCACCACCGCATACACAGTGTCTCTTCAGACACTGTGTATGCGAGTGCATGTGTGTGAGTGTATGTAAACATGTTTAGACATCTTTGTGAGAACAGAAAATTGGCATGCTACTATACTTGTGAGGACAAAATGCCCATTCCCACAAGTTTGAAGGCATTTTTGAAGCAGGATTACAATAAAGTTATGGTTAGGTTTAGGGGCTAGGGAAACCATGATGTCAACGAGACGTCCTCACTAAGATATGAAAACGAGCGCGTGCATGTGCGTGCAAGGAAATGTACACTCATGCACACTTTCTTAAAACAAGGACAGGGAACAGATGCTGCAATGCAAAGTTTCTGTTCAGCCTCAAAAAGCTATATGTCAGCCACAAACAGATTTCCTTGTGTAGATTTCCTCACGACTCACATTTACTGACCTCTGAATAATTAGAAGACGCACTTGGGAGTAAGCCATTAAGTGACTGTCAATGTTCAACTGCAACTTTATTTTACCTGCTTATTTGTCCTGTAAGTTGAGATGCAATTTGAGGAGCATTTAGATTGTGGAAAGTCATTTTCTTTACCTTTAGTTTTGTTGTCGCCGTCTTTGGGAAAACAGCCCATTCCCTTCCTCCAATCTGCTGTTATTCATATTACTATTGAATTTATGAATCCAAAATGCAATTTTCCTGTGGTTTTAAGGCTGTTGGCACCTTCAGCCACTTGGACAATCACACAGGGTGGAAAAAATATGCATGAGAGTGTGTATGTGAGAGAGAGAGGGGTATTGTACACAAGGGTATCATTATACAAAGTTATTATCTGCTGCCACTGTGACACACACACACACACACACACACAAGCATGCACAAGAGCAGCTGTCTTTACAATAAAGTAAGAAAACCATCATTATTTTGAGAACAAAACATATTACTTTTTGATTTTAAGTTTTTCAGGGAAACTTAAAATCAGATCTTAATCGTTTCTGTAAATTGATCTTGGCGAAGCTTTAAAAGCCTCTCCTAATGGACACTGTTTGTTTTCACTCTTTCGCCTGCATAGAAATAAATTTCTAAAATTACACATTTGGTTTATTTCTGCCTAAACCACAAATTGAAGAAGTGCATTCTTGTGGGACTGGATAGTTACGTTTTTCATTTGTCCTGTCCTTAATTTCTGTTGTCTCATTACATAAGATGTGAAATCAAACTACAGCAGCCCGTCCAAAGCAGTTAAACATAACGAGTAAATTGAATTCAGTTTTATTTATACAGTGCCAAATCGTGACTGGTCGTAAGTTATCCCAGGGCGCTTTGCAAAGTAAGGTTAAGACTTTATAATCCAAAGGAGAGGAACCGAATGATTCAATGTGAGTCAATGTGTCACTGACAATGCAGAGAAAACAGGACGAAAACTCCAACTGTACCAGACTCGGGCAGCAAGTCCATCTGTTGGAGGGAGAAATAACGAAAAAATAAATAAATAAATAACTGGGAATGTACCAATGCTGACTGTTGGTGAGCAGCACAGAAAGTACAGAAACTGGGCAAACACGGGATGAATGATGATCAAACGCTTGTCTTCATACCAGATGACAAAATCGCTGCCAAAACAATACCACTCTCATAACTGTAACTAAATAATAACTGTAAGCTGAGTACAAACATGCAGCCAGCTTTCCACATTGGTCTCACTCTCAGTAAATGTTCAATGCTGAGAAGCTTTTATCGCACGTTTACTGACGTACTTCACCTTTATCTGATCACATTAACACGTGAGGGCAGGAAAAGGAGGAACTGATGAATGACAGAGTGTATGTATATTCATTTGTTACATTTCATTTCACAGTGTTAAGAGAACAACATTTAGGTCAATCCTGATGTTCTCTTAGAGTTCTCTTAAGCTGGGCGCACAGTGTGCGATTTTTTCAGCCGTGTTATTCAGCTCCTGCTCAAACTGTGCGACTGAATCGCAGGGGTTCGAAGTTCATAGGTCACAACGCATGTTCACACACTATACGTCCAAATTTTATCTTGGTAACATGAAGTGTTACCAAAGCTTATATTATATAGCTTTGGTAACACAAAATCTGTCTCTCGCTCTCCCTCTCTTTCATTCACTCACACACACAGACACACACACACACACACACACACACACACACACACACACACACACACACACACACACACACACACACCACACCACCACCACCACAAACACACCACAAACAACAAATAAAACACAAAAAAAAACAAAAAAACACACACCACCACCATCAACTTTGCTAAATTGCTAATGAAAAACACTGACTTACCAAGCAGCTGCAATTGAGAAGCAATGTCCATCCAACTCTTTTCACGGTTGCTGCAGTCGTGATAATTTTGTGAGGCCAC